>VICI01000811.1:0-29842 GCA_019593645.1 Akabosia matsudoensis
ATATATCCCTCTAAACTATATTCGTATATATGCGCCCATTTCTCTAGTAATCGAGGGCGTCTAAAATTACATTCGTATGCTTATCAATTGTTTTGGCGATACTTCTTTAAGAAATCTTTAAGAAAACTGTAAACACCGCAAATTTCATAAGTTTTTTGTGCTTAAAAGACGAAATGTCTCCACAAATGACACAATGCATCATTAAATGAGCACACAGGAAAAGGTTTCAGAAGAAGCTTTGCTAAATGAAACTGAATTCCAAAAAAAAAAAAACAAAGATCTCTTCAAACAAAAATCTCTATCGTTGGTTCACCTTCTAATAATCGCTGTAAATTTGATTTAAAAACAAAAAAAAACTGACCACGATTTACTCAGAATGCAGCCGTATAAAACGATCCGTTAATCATCCCTGACGAAATTGAATTTTTGGAGGTGACTCATGCATTCTATGCACGTTGCACTCATAAGACAACGTGAAAGTCTGAGATAACGTTTGGAGTAAACCAAGTTGGATACTTTTTAAAACATTTTATCAAGGAACAAACAAAAAACAAACATAAACTCTAAAAATTACAATGACAAAAACATAACGATGCATTTTAATTGGATGCATCTCTTCTAATTTTTTTGCTGTTGCATTGCATTCCCTTTCTCAAAGAAGAATATACTGTTCTGTTCTATTTTTGTACCGCTGTGTTGAGTTTTGTAAAAATCACGACAGTTACTTCTGTCATCAGCCCTTCTCCTCATATCATCGCTAAAATTTATGACCAAATTAGTTCTTTTATCTAGTTTTCAAAGATTCCATTCTAATTTCATATTCCTAATAGATCATCACTTCGTTGGGGTACCTCATGTTACATTGAATTTTGCAAAATGATGATTTTATGCAATTGACATGCATTTTATGCATATGCACATGTGATAACGTCCAAAACGTCAATTAATCGGCTATCCAACTTCTGCCACACTTCTAACAACCAAATATAATATTTCCTGTTGTGTGTGTGAATTCGCTGAGCGCGCAGGGAGGTTTCAGTTATAACTAGGCCTATTTAAGTGATTATGATTTACAATTTACATATAAAATGCATACCACCCTAGTGACCCCGCACCTGCTAATTTTAGATGATTATAGTTATCCTCCGATGTGATCAGGAAATGACACGAAACACGCATCAAAGCTTTTTTTTTTTAAATAAAAAACTGTTGAATTAGGTTAAACATGAATTAACTTATGATCACGTGTATCCTTCTCACAACAGCAAAACTGATTTGAAGCAAAACCGTTGAGGATGATGGGTCACTAATTTTTTCACTTAGCCCACGCTGCTGTCATCATCTCGTATATTACGTCAATAAGACTAACTGCGAGCGTGATATAAATCAAGAAAACAATGACACGACATAATAATCCATTTTTCATGAATTTTATAGAGTACGAAAAATAAAAAGTGCTTCATATTTTATCGCACAGCAGGATAGAGAAGATGACTTGCTTGCAGAAGAGCGTGCAATTTGTATCCGAAAATGTTAAATGTTTAAAAAATATATGTATGCGTAAGTAATCTGCATGCCGTCTTGTTACCTATTTTATTTCGAAATGAGTATATCATATCATATTTTACAGAGAGAGAGAGAGAGAGAGAAAAAAGGAAGTTGTCCAATTTTTTAATCCCGTTGATGAACCATGTGCATAGCCAACTTGATGTAAGATTTTTTATGTGGAACAATGCATTTCTACGTTGGCTGTGTATGAATAGCTTCTCGTTAAGCGTTTTATTAACTAGTTTAGAAGCTTCAAACTGAAAAAAAGAAGATAGATTTGGGCTAGGGATATATCATATTTGTGGGTAGTGTAAGCAGCTATATCAATCAATACTTAAAATCTAAATACGTATCACCACCAACACCGAAATCAACTTTGCTTTCTAAATTGAAACTTTTCCTTTTCATAACATGATTCAGCGATTTAGAGTCCGCACAAAAACAACGTAATCTGTTTTATAAATCGAGCTAATTAATGTACAGGAAGAATGTATAACACTGCTATTTTTTACTAATTCAATTTATGCATTTTTTTTAACCAAATGAGGGGTTAACGCAAATGATAATAGAGTACGCGCCATTTTCAGATAAGATTAGGATCACTGATGGCTGCATTTTGTAATTACAGTTCATGAGTAAAAAAACGCACAAATTGTAATTTTAAAAGCTGAGGGTTCGTACAATACAAAATATAGAAACCGATCCATCGCTCTTTCGATAATAGTTTTTGGCTTCGTGCACGGTATGAAAAGAATCATCAGATCTTTTGCTGAGATCTACACTTCATGTTTAAAAATTACTAAGTTAATAATTTTTTTAACCGTCTTCCTTCAACACTAATTAAATACCAAAAAGACAAGATGATCCATCGAAAAATTCTTTTAGCCTGTGTATCTTTTAGTATTTATAGTCTTTAGAAGAGTGTCACGTTTTCATCTCTTCAGTTGAAAAATATTGACCATGGTCGTTCAGTCACTTAGGTAGATAAAGGTTATACCTTACTCTATTAGTGGAATGCATTCCTTTTAAAACTGAGATCATGTCTCACTTGATGAAAAGAGTCTCTGTTAATTATCTTACATCTTATGTCTCTAAACCATTTACGTTGTAATTAAGCTTCCAAAAAATGTTTCATGGTGGACCAAGGTTGCCATTTGATTCTATATCATATCAATCTCGTGATTTGCAACAATTTTCTCATCGTTTGCAGTTCTGAAAGCGCTTGTTCAATGCATAAATATTTTCCGGCAATTATAGTCCTTCATACAAGTACTTCAAAAGTGTGTGCCGATAGGATATAGGTACCAGTTTAAAAATAACTAAAAAATATAATATAATATGCGCAGCCACAGCATACTCAGTTTACACTGACCAATGTAATACAAGTTGACAGATACAGCAACCATGCTGTCAACAGTGACCACATCAAGCAATAATCCTTTGCTTGTGTTGCATCCATTAATCAGTTTACAAAAAAAAATGTATATGGCTGCTAGCCGTCATCACAAGTTGTCGAGAGACAAACGGTTATCCTTCATCTGTTATCTTCAGAAAGCATGTAACGGCCAAGATAAGGATAGCGGCCGTCCCGTTGCAAGAAGGGCTATATATTTTATTTTGTACTGAACTCTTTTAGAAAGGAACCATTTTCGTTAAACCGAATGATACAAAAAAATATGTTACACTTGTTGTTCAATTTTTTATGCATCAACACTTTTATTACAGTTATTGCAGCTAATTTGCATATACGAAATGCATTTTTAGCAGCGCATATTCCGCCACACGTGTGTGTAGGCACATCCCCACAAACTGAGTATGACTGAAAGATATATAATTTCTTTTATAGTTGTGGTCTCTGATGTAATCCCAATTTGTATGCCTATCTGCATATAAATACTCCACTGTAGAGAAGAAATGGAATATAGCTTTTGTCCTATACAATTTCGTTAAGGGCGATTGGCAATTTTAGGAGAACGACAGGTCTTACGACAACATGTATGTTTTCTTTTGAAATTGTCAAGTGTCCACTTTTTATTAACAGCCGAAATCCATTCAGTTCCTAATTTTAGCTTCTTTTCGTAGTACATACATATTTTTTGTTTTTTATTTTTTATATTTTTTTTGCTTTATGAATTAAGTCAATACCTCGCTGAAGTGTGCGCCAGTCAACCTTCCAACATGGATTCAGATTACAATTAAAAATACATATAGGAATAACAAGAGAGTGCCGACGGAATATTACTTTTTAAGGCCTTTTGTCCTATTTTCATAGCAAAAAACAAATTGGGCGAAAATACTTTTCTATACACAAGTTTGTATAACATTTAGATGCACAGAGTGAATAATCCTTTCCTTTCATAGAAAATGCCACTTTGCAATGCAAAAATATGAGTAATATTTGGGATTTCCTTACATTTTTATCTGATTTGATGGCTAATCGTTTAATAAAATAGTGAGTAGATACCTAGATAGACACCTTCAGTCTGGCTAAAGAGGATCGTCAAATGTAGTCCAAAAATGCTAGGTCACACCGTTTCCTATCTTTGACTGTACGACGACAGAAAGTGCATAAAAATTTGAATGTAATTTATAAACTGGCGATCTTGACTTTTTCATGAAATCGTTTATCATAAAATGTATCAAATTCAAGGTAGAACATTACGCATAATATTCGGTATTCTCTTTACGCATTTGATCAACTATGCGGAAGCAATCAAACACCTTCAATTCAAACATTTTTTCCCGATGTGGTCACGTTATTCGGTAAACGCCTTTGATCGCGTAAAATTTAGAGGCTAACCTTTGAGAAAACACTTGATTCCCAATTGGTTACAAAAATAAAGTGGGAAATTGTGTCTTAAACGGCAAGATTGTCCTTCTTCTCATTCTATAGTCCTTGTCAATTACTTTAGTAATTTACTGGTCTGATTCATAACACAACATTGATGGTAGAACCATCAAAAACTATCATTTTCATAATGGCATCAGAAACTTCACCTCATTTCAACAAAGAAAAATGATGTATGACAAATCGTCACATATTTCTTATATCACAGACGCATTCCATTATAAATTTCTTCTTCGTCGGCACTTGTCTTTTTTATATAGAAAAATATTTTTTTACTACTTTCATGCCAAAAATAGTTCAAGTCAAGTTCACGACTTTGATGCGGAACACACAATGTAGTATCCATATCATAAAATGTTCCTAAAGACCCGTAGGGCGGATACTGACAGAGGGAGACAGGCCAAGGGTTCACTTTTACGATTTTGCTGACATTGCCATTGTACCATTTTGAATGTCAAATTGCAATAGACCAAATACATAAAATTACTAAACGTTTCCAATCAGAATCAATCCAGATTTTATAAAAAACGATGATCATTATTGAAGTCCATGGCAGTAGCCTACAAACAACCAGCTTTGTTGCGGCAACCAAATAGGTAATGCGTTTTCCAATGAGGTAGGTACTGCGTAATCTGCACCTACGACATTTGATGTTGAAGTGAGCAAGCTTCAAGGGTACCTTCGTGGGGGGGACAGATCACAAGAGGACGTTGGATAAAAATATCCGCATTCTAGAAAAAGTGCTAAGAATGAAAGAAGGAAGCTAAAGTATAAAAAAACATTTATAAATCTTGTTAGAACATCATGATGTACAAAAATAAATATTTCATAAGTTTTATGATGTTCGCTCACTCATCATTGCTATTATTATGACTTGACAAGTCGACGCTTTATATTCCTCTCGAGCTAAAAAGTTACGCGTCTACAGACGGAACAAGGTAATAAACTATGAATTTTAATTTCTCTGGGATATAATAAAAAAAGACAATAAGGGAAAATAGTGAGGGAGGAAGTAGTAATTGTAATTACATATAAAAAAACGTGACTACTGTTGACTGTCTCTGACTAACTAGTCACAACAAATCGTTACAGTCCATTCTTCTTTTTTTAAACAAAACACCTACAAGAATATATATTGCACATATTTTTCAGTTTCAAATCAGTCAGCGCTTGATTCTACGCAAATCACTCAAACAGAAAATGAATCTCCTCAGAGAGAGAGAGAGAGAGAATACACTGCAGGAAATCAATTTACATATACTTCCATATGATAATTTGTAATCAGTTATCATTCTATTCATTATGCGATAAGTTGTTATATCACTCCATTGTCATTCTCATTTCAATTGCAATGTTTGTCGATAACGCGCATGGGAAAACTGCACGATACCCCACGTATAAAAAAGCAGACTGGTGACATTTTGACCAGACTGTTGTTCAACAGCAAGAAAGTCGATGTAACAAACTGCCGCTTTTAGACAGACAGCAGAAGATGTAATGAATAGACCACATAGTGTTCCAACATACGATCATAGATAATAATATAGCTTGCTGAGAGTACACTCAATTTGCAAAATCATGACATAATACATATCGCCACAGTTGATAGTATGTATTGCCAATTTGCTCATATACAGCTTTGGACAAAATCGTGAACATGACGCACTAAATAGGCGTGATTCATATAGTATGCAAGATTCTGAGATGAGTAATCGTTTGTTTTCGTGTGTTTAGGAAATTGATTGTGTACTACCTGCAGTTCCACGGGAAAGGCCCTGATTAGTCGTGACATCTAAGTATGAATAATAAAAAAGCATTAGCACTGCCAAAACACTGGTTTTTTTGTTAGTAACGTTTAGAGCTTAGTAAGTACCATAAAACTATTAAAGAACGCCCCCGGCGAAAAATTGCAACTTTTATCGGTGTCTCAACGTTTATCACTGACGATAATGTGCACTTAGTCCCTGGATCATACCCGGCGATCTTTAGAGACATGGCGATATTTAGGGACCCGGGGATCTTTGGGGATCCCGGCGTTCTTTAGAAGTTTTACGGTAAGCATATCCAGCTTTCTTTCACATTTTGACACAGAATAACTTCCTGGATCATTGTAAGAAAACAATGCAAACACGTTGAGCCCTGTACATGAACTAAACAAAAATTTGTTGAAGAGTCAAGTGATCTAAAAAGATCTGACTTTTGGGAAGTTAAAGGCTGGACTTCGAGGTAAGAGACATGGAAGTGACTTTGACCTTTTCTCCAGTTCAAAGTACTCTAAACAGAAGGTACCACCTGGATAAAAGGCGTGTGTTCCATTTACAAAAGACTGCACTTTAATTAGTCTCCTGAGGGAAATGCCGGCTTTTGCAGGTGTAGGTCATAACTTGAAGGGACATGTTACAAGATAATGTTGTTGATTTTTCTTTGTCTTCTGTCACCAGTCAAGTCATCATCAAAGCTATCAAGAAAAACATTGAGAGTACAAGGGCATCCGCAAAAGTCCATTTAATTCACCGTAAATTTACGGTGACGTACTGGTAGAACTACGACAAACAATTATCGTTCAGATAACAACTGACATGCAGTACGGCTTTTGGAACAACAACGTATTATGACAAGTTTTTACATAAATGTCTTGATTTTGCTTAAAACATTGACGAGCTTGTCTTTGATAAGATTTTTAAGTGAACGATGTTATGTGTAAATATATCCGCTTGATGGTTTTTCTACCTAACTTGCCTTGACTTGTACAACGAGCTTTTTTTTGCGTAAAGATATGTATAAAGCCAATGCAATATCTTTGTATGCCAAAAATAAACAAAATGTTTCTTGTAATGACAGCAATCAGTCACGCAGACGCAATTTACACCAAGTATACACGCAAAAAACCCACAAAAAAATGATGCGAATTAATAGATAAAGCTACTCCAAAGCTTTGTCGAATTTGCATCATGTTTACAACCGTATTTTTTAGCAACCTTAAAAACGTCAACTCACCAGAAAACCATCGACATTTAATAGTTTACTGTGGTTAACTGGTGATGCAACATAATCGCTGACATTTGACAGCTAATAAATGAAAGCAAGGTGAAATTTCCTCCGTTTCAAACGTCCCCTACATACCTAATCATGGCTACACAAGGCACCGTTACAGCCATCAGACAATAAAAAAATAACTTCCCTCCATCAAATCTCTGTTGTCATCAGGCAACGAAAGCCACAATGCCTAAAACCCTATCAACCACAGCCACAGAACAGAGTCTTTGACAAATGAGATCTACCGTGATTTTGACGTTTGACATTGAAACAACTGTTCAATTGTTTGTTTAAGAGGATATGATATCTTTATAAAGTTATGTTTTTCAATGTTAGGAGTGATGAGTTGTTAAAATAAATCATTTTATTTGTCATCATCACTGGTCACTGGTTAAGGCTCCACCTTATAGCGAGGAGAAAAAGGATTAGAGTCGCAGCCAGAAGCCACAATTCATTCACAAAAATTTTCATACTTAACTGCATTTGAATTGAATTGAAGGTGTAATGGAAAATCAAAAATAATATGGAAATCCTGGTTGTTTTTGTATGCACATGTACTACGCGAGCTACACTCTGAAATGCATAGTGCAAGGAACTCTTTCGGATTTCTTAATGGGTGGTCGGATTATCAAAGCCCTCGTAGATTTTTACACGCTCAAACCGTTTTGCCTTCTTGATTGAATAGATTTTTGGCAGCTTTAAGAATGATCACTTCCTCGAGCAAGAGAATCTCATCTTCTCTGGCTTTGGTTCAATGATCAAAAATACGCATGATTGCTTTGCATCCATTTACAGAAGGTGCGAAACGAGTATCTTCACTCAATTACAAATCTTGGGCAGTGAGCAACTCCACCCATCACGGCTGTAGGTCTCATCACTTTTCTGCTACATCAACGAGGTGAACTGCATTGGCACACAAAAAAAATTTTTTTTTAAAGGAAAACAATTTCGTAGTGCGAAAATAATAACAAGTTCATGCAACATTTAAAATCGTGACACCTCTTAAAATGAATCAACAAAACCTAATGTTTAGAAATCATCATCAATTTGTTTCATCCTTGCTGCTATAATTATTGCAAAAAAATAATTAACACTGACATCTGCACACTACTGTCAAACGTTCAGCCAGGAAGAGTTTTGTAAAAGGTATAATATAAATTATAGTGTAGAAGAAACGGTAGTTTAAAAGGTTTTGTGCCACGTGTGTAATCTTGTGCATCGTCACTTTGCTTGCTGCTACGCTTCGAGTTAATAAGGGCAACACGGAAAACGAGAGTAAGATTGTCTTCTTGAATTGTCTTCATGGAGTAAAAAAACTTGATTAAAGAGAGCACTCAATTAAAGCCATGTCGATAAAATAAAATAAAATCAAATATAGGATGTATTGTGCAGACAAAAAGCTTAAACCTAGAATTTAAGTGGAATGGTTTTTTTGTTTCTGAACTTGGGCTGTGTTGTATTTTCCGTTCATAACTGGAATATTAGGGTCGTAAAATAATTTACGAAGACCTTATTGCCATCTCATTCAATTTTATAATGATTTGAGCATGCTCTGATTATTATTTTCTGTCCAGAGTCCAGACATTTTTTGTTGACTGTCAAAGTCACGATTAGAAATTGGATCATGAAATAAAAAACGTGCAATGAAAAATTAGTTCCTGCACGTTTTTACCCCAGAAATACTCAAGTTTTTCTTTTATTCTTTGTCTTACGAAACAAATACCTCAGATGTACCAGTACTGCGTTGATTTACAGAATAAAGACATATGGACACTTCAGGCAAGCTCCCGTGAAGTCAACAAAAAACTTTTATCCAAAAGTTGAGCTTATGGGCGCATCTATCATCTATATTATTTATTTGTTAATCTATGATTGTACCTGTCGTGTATAGCAGTAAGTAGCAGCATTTCTAGTCTTCACAAAATGACTTGGCGTACTTCACGTTTAGACTCATTTTGGATAAAACAGGGAAACAGACTAAACTTTTACCGAAAATCAATGTATACTTTATAAAACGCAGAGTAGCTATGTTTTTATGTATGACCCATACAATAATTGATTAGTATCGCTAAAAAAGTTTCCCTGTTTCCTGTGGCTTTCTGCTGAGCAATGCTTTGATAATAAACAAGGCGCTTTTACTAATGAACTACTTGAAACTGTTGAACGTAAGAACTATATTCCTTTGAACAGTGTGTCTTAAAAAGCTGCTAACTTTATTAACTCAAGGCTAAGAATTTTTTGAGACTTGATTCGTTAGTAAAGTATCTATACCTGTTGAATAGGTAGTTTTCATAGAAAATCATGAAGCCTTCAACACCTCCCCTACACAGATTTTTTTTCTTCACGGTATTGTTTGCTATATTTAAGAAAATTCATTATTTTTAACGCTCATTTTTTGTTTCAAGAGTGAACAAATCTTGAATTGGTAACTGGCAAGTATCTGTGACGCTAGCTAGCAAAAAAAGGCGAAGATGAGTCGAAGAAGGGTACATAATATATAGCGCACTGACAATGACAATGATTATCCGTAGACAAAACTTATTATTATGTATCCGTCGTGGCACAAATTGTATATCTTTATAGAGATACCAACTTCTCTTATCACACACTTTTATTTGTGGTGTCACTTAAAAGAAAAAAATATATATCAGCAAAATGTGAAAGGGCTGCATCGTTTGCTGGTACAATCTTTTGCCAGTTTACATCTTAAAAAATTAATAGATAGGCAAGATGAATTTGCGTTAGGTGTGCCATTTTTTCCATCAATTAGTTTCCCTCGACTACTCTAGTAATTTCTAGAGTGTCACAGACTAAAACTTGTTACATGTCATCTACTATGGCCATTTGTGAGCCAAAACCAAGAGGAAAAAAAAAAAAAGAAAAATGATCAGTTCCCACTTTTTTTTTCTTCCGCTGGCTTGACCTTTTCCCTAAATTTTGACGTAAAATGGTGTAATTTTTCGAAGTATATTTTATAAAGACAAAAAATAAATAAAATTTTTTGACACTTCATGTTTACACATTTTCACTTTACATTTTTCGATGCACTGTTAGCGTATTCAGCAAAACTTCACCAAATTATTTTTATACAGTTGGTATTTTTGGTACCCATTAAGATAACATTCTTTTTTTTTTATTCACTTCCAATGACCACAAAAAACACATAATAGCTCTTATGTAGCAAACATTTAGCAAAATGTGAAATCAAATCTGAAAGTACTGAGCATTATAAAAATGAACTTTTACAAAGATTTCATCATCAGATTTTTTTTGGAATTAACAACAGGTTGATTTTTTTAAACAAAAAAAAGTCTTTCCTTACACGCATGAACTTTAACAGAAAAGTTCATTTTGAAGAGATTAAAAATACAGTCTTCATTCATCAGTCATCATACACGCTTCCACTCACAGACGGGTACACCACACAAAAATCGCTCATGATAAGCTCAACCCAAGAACAATTTTTTACAAAATGTTTTGACAGCGAAAGGGTGAAACATTGTGTTTTTTAGTTGTGGTAATCTTCCCCTAATCAGTCGGATATATAACAACAGCGTCCACAATAACCTATTAAGAATAAGCCTATCATTTCATCAAGATCAGGTAAAAAAAAGTTCATCCATCCGTCTGTGGGTGCACCACAAAGAAACAATGCCTTTTAAAAAACATTAATTTTCGACCTATTGACTTTAAAAAAAATAACTTTCATCATCATCCCCAGCAAACCAGCAATTTTTCCTCACATAATCGTCAATATCCAATTCTGAATGTGCAACAAAACATTAACAGCTTCCTACAACGAGTAAAAGCGGGATTGGGATGGGATTACCATTGTGTTTATAAGCTGTATATGAAACATGAACGTGTCTTTAATTATAATGTGAGAACGTAATATATAACAAGCCAAAAATTGCACTCTCAATAAATCATCTTAATCTTCATATTGACCCTACATACCGTAAATCCTCTAAAGATCGCCCGGGATAATTTTCGCTCTCAACCCCCGTCGATAAATAGAGACCCGAGGATCTTAAGAGATCCAGCGAAAATTTACAACTTTAGTTTTGATTTGTTTCAATCTGTGTAGGAATATTCACTAAATTCAATCTTATTCGTCACTTTTAATGACAATTTCGCCCTTAATGACGTGCTCTTCGTCGATATTGTTTGCTAAACGTGTTCCATCTCTTGTCTCGGCAGTGAGGCTCCCGCTTCTTACTGTTATTTGCTACCCGGAGAAATTTCTAATTTCCACCTTGACCCCGGTGTTCTTTAGAAGCCGGCGATATTTAGAGGATTTACGGTACTTGAAGAGTTTGTATACTGCTAAAAGTGAATCCCTAAAGACTGCCTTTTCACTTGGACGTTGTGTACGTCTATAACTATGTTGGCCATACAAGTTCCGTGGTGTATCCGTGCGTAAAACCTTGTTATAAGGCACACTTTTGTAAAACATTTCAATTCATCATGCAATGGATCAATAGAGCATCTAGATTAGTTTCCTATGCAAAACTAAATCCCAACAGACTGTCTATGCCAAACCGCCATTTCATGCGTTAACAATACACGCACACAGCTTCAAGACTCACATTTAAATTTTTTCATGTTAAAAAAAGAGAAGGTCTCTGGTTGAACTTTACTTGAAAACTGTAATGAAAATAGTATGAAAATAGATAACAAAAAAATGCTTTTATTTTTTTCAGCGGTTACGTGAATAGAATCAAGCAAATAGTTGAATACACTTTGTGTGTGGGGAATTATTTTTTGCATAGATGCAGGTCTACACAAATTATTGCCCACATTTTCATGTAATTTCTTTGTTGAATAAACAAAAAGGAAAAAAAATTCCCTTGACTCTTGACTTTGAGGTTGGTCGAAGAGAAGTTTGCAAGTTGCTATTTTAGTGATAAGATATAGACTTCCATTCGGTATCCCTTTCTTGTTTTTTGTAGCTGTAAAGTGTACTAAATGCATTTTTTGCTTAATGTGAACCTGCTCATTGCACTGTTTGAAATATTATGCTACTTGAGTTGCAACATAACTCCTGTACTGACCAGCCAGCAACTCTATTAATTTGATTATGCGTAAGCAAATCTGTCATCCCCCCAAAAAAGGGGGTTTGATGTTTATGGTCCCATCATTATTCAATCAATCCATATCAGATTCGAGAGTCAAGTTACATTTAAATGCTATACGGCGACGATTCAATCACTTTAATCGCAGCATAATTGAAATTCCCAACCGTACGGGATAGTAGACAATCACAAACGTACTTGACTCAATATATACAAAATAATCTTGAAATTGATGCTTATTGGATGCCTACAAATGACACACAGAAAACACTACAATCTTGTACAAAAAAATTCTCATGATTATGTTTTTTATGGCAGCCTTATATTGCCAATGAGATGGGAATGATCTACTAAACCAGCTTTCCTTTTGGCATCAACAGATTGGAGATTTTCACAAGGAACAAGCACAACCAATACACATATCTTGAAGACAATTTCAAGCATTTCCTTTTCGACAATATTCGGCTGAATTGTTTCGTACTTGTGCATAGTTTTTTCAAACAGAACATGCTTATCAGACATGTACAAACTGAAAACACGAGAAAATCTATAAAGTTCCCTTATTTTTACAATCATCCCACACACTCAGCTATGGCTGAAAAACGCTTTCCTTGTTTTACAAGATTACATATCAATAATAAAAAAATAAAGATTATAGATTTTAATTTACAACTAATCCAAACCAAACACGGCTTTCTCATCACAAAATTATATACACGTTCAGAATGCCAAAAAAAGCTGAACGCAACAACAAATTTATTGAATGCAAAAACTTTTTTTTCTTTGAATTACATTAATCAATGCCTTACCATGTGCAGTGACAAAAGATTCAAAAACAAAATAGTATTCCTATGCAGAGATGTTTCCTGTTTAGGCGAATCCGACTTTGATTAAGTAATAATTAAAAAACAAAAAAAAAAAAAACAATTACAAAATCACTAACGATTGGTTAAATGAATAACACAAAGTCCACGTTCCCCACAGCAGAGTACATTTTTTTTTGTTTCAAATAATTTCAATACAAAAAAAACTCAAGCAACACACACGAAGTCTTCCTTCCTTTTTTTTGCTTTTGTTCACATTCAGTCAAACGTTTCTCACAGTTAAGCACCTTGTATTGTATACACGCTGAATGCACACAGTCTCAAGTAATAAAAAGATGTTATTGAGTTTAGAACAAGGCGAGAATATTCTGAAAACCTTGTCTGTCCAATTTATAAAACAAAATATCTACAAACTTCATTAATGAACTGTAAGAATGTTTCGTATAGATTGAGTAATTAAGGAATCTCAGCCTATAACACTTGAAAATATTCAAAGTTTTTGGTAGAAACACGATGCGCTACACAGAGTCACAGATAACCACTCAACATAATTAGTAGCTTTTTCATTCATCAGCATCCCTGAACAATTGGGTTAGTATGGACTCATATTTTGGCCAAGTTGCATAACACTCCAAAATGACAGAGACACTTTTTGTTCAGGTATATAAAATTTTCAATCTATGAACAACCGAGTAGTCCATAGACTACTAAACCACAGGCTAATTTTATATTGATAAAAGTTATTCTTTCTTCATGGCAAATTGCTAATTCTACGGCGGAGATTTTGCATAAAACTTGTTATCAAGTTGTATGAAGTATTGACACTTTAATTTAGTTGACAGATTTTTTTTTTGCACAAGCGCAGTTATGTTGTTTTCCGAAAGGCCTAGACATGTGTACAGTTCCGTGGTCTGTACAACTCTGCTAGCAAAGAAGTCCAATTACGGAAAGGAATGAAACACAAAGTTTTCTGAGTACGATGCACAAACTTTTGTCACTCTGTTTCCGACATGATATCCGTGCAAGAGTTAAGCTAGTGGTAGTGAGTCAGAAAAACAAGATCATTTGGGTAGACCAGGGCCGCGATGGAATTTTGTCGAGGTCGCAAGTTTACCAAATGAAAGACGTGATAATGAACGACACTGAACCCGTGAAGATGAGTAAAGTGGCAGCAGCGGCTTTGACACTGACTGTCTGAGAAATGCGTGATTTTTTTTTCCTGGCCAAGGAATGTTCATGCGTAGGACATCCTTTTTTCTTGTGTTTTACTTGTCGACGCTACTTTTCGCGAGAACAAAGAAAAAACTGACACAGAACTTTTGTTGAAGGTTTGATACGAAAGAAAAAAAAATTGAATCTGACGATTGGATATACTTTTTTTCCTCAATGTAATTGTTCCTTTGACCCCAAGGTTTGCACACACATGCTACATAAAAGCAAAACCCAGCCTTTTTTATTACTTCACAATGGAACTCCAGAGGCAGCTCTGCAATTTTTTTCAGGCAAAATTCCTCTTGGTTCACAAGAGTTACAAGAGCACCCCGCATAACCAACTCACAGGTATTTTTTTCCTCTGTTTTGTATGAATGAATCAACGGCAAAAAGGATACTGACTTGATGAATTTAGTGAACAAGAAAACCAGTTGCTCAACACATTTACTCTATGCATTTTCAGAACTTTGCACTTTTAAAGAGTGTTATTATTGCAAAGGCACTCTGCGCAAATCTACATGAGCGCGATATAACTCTCTGCGCGTAGTACTTGTATGTAGCAGGAGCTTTGGGATTATTTATTTTTTCTTGTGTATGTCAGGCCACTACTACAAAAAATCCTATCTTTTGCATCGTATAAAAAATTGCATGCTATCCAACCATAAAATGAACCTGAACGCAGTGATAAGCTGATGCCTTCTTTGTTGCAAATGAACCACGTATAACTTTTGATGGACTCCTTCATTCTCTCCACGTTTTGCCCAGATGCTTTTGAAAATGCAAGTGAAGTTTTGTGTATCGCTTGGCTAAGAAAAAAATAATAAACGCGTAGGTTTCTTTCTTCTCGTAGGTACGCATGACAGAAAGGTATTTTATATTCAAAATTATTATATCGAGCAAGTTTGAGAAGCTACCAAAAAATCGTCATCCTTAGAGAAGGTGTATACTTCACGTCTAAATAAAATCCCATCATCATCCTTCATTATATCAGTGCGGACTTGCATAACATATCAAACTGATACGCAGCCGTATATGCCAAACATGATGAAAAATAGTAAAAACTTTTAGAGTCCAACGGGTTTGAAAAAAAAAGAACAAGCAACTTGGCTATAAAGAATTTTTGCATGTTTAGTGCTATGATAGGCCTGAAATTGACACGCAGTGTAGGAGTACAACTTACAAATATGTAATCAATGTGCCCAATGAAAGTAATCAGTTAAGTTGATCAACAATCGCTATTCGTGCTGAATACAAAAAAAAACCGCTTCTAGCGTTAAATACATTAGATGAAAATGGCGATATTGTTGACAGCAATAAAACCAAGGTGGTATAAATATAATGCGCCTGATTGCTATGTTCTTGTTACTTTTAAATTTTAAGCTTATGAATTGGTCACACGTTTCAGTTTATTATATTTGATGTTTTTTGCATGTCAAACGGTTGCTATTTTTTATATCTTTTTAATTGACAGATTTCGCTGATAAAATCACGAGGGAACTGAGTTTTTTTTTCACAATAGATTTTGCGATTCGTACACAGTAGCGGGTCTTTTGATAACACACAACATTTAAAGATATATCACAGTGAGAACCATTATATTATGCATATATATCTTTCTAAGATTAAGCTAATGACGATTTGAGGGATTGTTTTCGCTTTAATACCGGAAATAAGGTAGGTCGGTAACTAGGCCGATGATGTGCTTCATCTCTGCTTGAAACAATTTATTGAACATGTACCATGTTGGCTCGAGCTTTAACTTTCGATCAAGGGTCAAGACCATTGTCCAGGAGGATATTGTCCAAAGGTCTTTATTGCAACAAAGGAAGCCTTTAAAACAGTCTCCAACAATAGGAAAGAGGTTTAGTTATACATATTAGATAACAATGGACGTACAAACTATCAGTTTTTGTTCGTACAGCTTTTATCTCGTAGTTCACCCCCCATAAAGCTTGGATAGGAAATAGGAAATCTATTAATAGCCTTTTTGAGAGCTTTAATAATAGACGTACAAACTATCAGTTTTTGTTCGTACAGCTTTTATCTCGTAGTTCACCCCCCATAAAGCTTGGATAGGAAATAGGAAATCTATTAATAGCCTTTTTTGAGAGCTTTAATAATAAATAGCTCGTTTGTTCAGTGAGCTCTAGATTTAACTGATTACTCTGCGAGGACAGTCAAATAAAAACTCTTGACATAGTAATCTAATGGCTTCCATTATCTTTAAGGTTACAATGCTTTTATAAATTGATAGAGCACACAAGTTCCTTCCCCATGAAAAAAAGTTTCATAAGTATGTAGCGGACATGAAAAAGAATATATCCATTAAATTTTAACATCTCTGCTGGAGAGAATCCTTCGAGTAAATTTTACAACGTAGACGAAGCCCTGGCATTTAACAAACCAATTTGAAACAATCGCACAAACCTTTATTGACAATTGCCAAAAAAACAACAGAACAAAGAATGACTTTGTTAGGCAGGGTGACCATTGAATTTGTGTTAGTTGGTTAAAAGTCAACTGAAAAGTAGAACTATATATTTATTTATTGCTGTTTTCTGTGTTTTTTCTCTACAAGGCATGCCTAGTTTTTTTAACGATTGGTAATTTTATATAGTTCAATATTGGAGAACAATCGCTAAAAAAACCTGACAAGAAATTACACTATACAGTCTGACTCTTTTTACAAGATCTAAAAAAAATATATGACAGGGCGACAACATTCCACTGCTACTGTTTCGCTGTTTTACGCACATCATTTTTTTTACTATTACTTCATCAAGTACAACAAGTCCTACCGATATAACTCAATTTACAAGGGCCCCAGACTGTTATGAATGCGTACCGTAAAACTTCTGAAGAACGCCGGAGTCAAGAGGTATAATTTTAGACTTCGCCGGGTCCCTAAATAACGCCGGGTATAATGTACGGGGATTAAGCACACGAAATATCGCCAATGACAAACATTTAGTAATAGAAAATGACGAATTACAAGCCACTGGGAATTAAATTCTCATTGAAATATAAAATGACAATTAAATTTAAGCTATGAACATCCAAAGTAAAGCAAAGTAAAACCAGTCATGTAAAAATTTCAATTTCCCCAAGCGTTCAACCATCGTCGGGTCTCTAATTATCGCCGGGGGTCGAGAGGCAAACTTTCAATTTTTGGTCGGGGCCATTCTTTAGAAGTTTTACGGTATGTGTTTGTGTGTGTGTAGACTAATGCAATAAGGTAAAATTCACGTTGGTAAAAAGAAAATAGATGAGGCGACTCAATTATCATGAGTATTGTTATAGAACAACAATCCGCACGACATTCTCTCTGTTCAGATCATCTTCTTTTTTGTGGACGTTTCAAGGATTATGATTGACTACCTGTGAAGAAGATGCCAATGAAGATGATTAGTAATTGCACAGCAAAACGCTGCAATCAACTATGGCTAACAAGTTGGCTAACTCTCTGTGACACCATTATTACGGTCGACATTTTTTTTTCTTCGTCTTCTGGGCTGACAACCACTACTTCCAACTGTCTTGGCGAGAATGGTGACGGAGAATTGCGTGCGTGTGTGTGAATTGGATCGGAGAATGCTACCAAATAAAGTCTAAAGAAGCAACCTAGTCAAGTTGTAAAAGCTTTTGTTATAATACAAACCTCTCTTCTGGAAAGCTAACAATTTGCTAAAAAAGGAAGATTTAGCGTGTGAGGTTTTTTTTCTTAATAAAATTAATGTTAATCACAGTTCATTTTGTAATGATAACCTTCAGAATTAATGGAATCGACGATTTCAAACTAAAGGACGCCAGCAATAGAGGGACTTACGGTAAATAATAGTAATTTTTGTCAATGTGTCGCATGTCACCCCAAAAATTATATAAATGATCCTGTGGTTGCCTCAATGACAAATGAAGCAGGGCTATTAAATAAGGATTGATTAGCAAATACAAAACTATTTTTCTTCGTAATTGCGAGCCATTTTGATGGCAAATTTCTATTTTTATTTCTATTTGCCCATCCCTCTGCCCTGCTAAGGCTAAGATGCTAATTTTGTGTTTGAATACAAGTCCGCACCAAATTGGTGAAGATTAATTGATGGGAATGACACACTATTCATCTATTTATAGTCAAAAAGGTATTTAATTTCTTATTCAGAATGAATTACGCCTGAGCCGTAAATCGTTTGGATTAACGACGGAGTTAGTATTCAAAGTGTTTTTAAGCTATAAATTTAGGTTGAAATATATAATTGAGCTATTTCACTAGATTTAGAGCAGACCAAGCTCCTTATGAGGAAGAATAGAACAAAATGTATGTGTTTTCACGTGTAAAAGCCCCTTTCAACATAATATTATGTTGGAGATTTTTATCCATGTGCGATCATAACCAAAAAAAATTACATAGATTTCGACTCATCAGTCATCTCTTTATAAATTCCTACCGCTTCTAAGCCCTTACGCAACAGTCTAATAAATATAAATGGCTTACGTTTAGATTACCGAAATTGGGTTGATATCTTGGCATAAAGTAGTCAAAAAGATCAATGTAATCCGTATCTTAACCAGTAATGAAAATCAGGCTAGTTTATAGACCCATTTCGCCCAAACAATAGCAGCCGTCAAGGAAAAGCCCGATAAAGTTTTGACAAAAAAAAGTTATGATACCCAAAATGCACCCAATATGCAATTCATATAAATGACATCCATTGTTTCAAGATAACATCCCTCTTGACTTGATCCATCCCTTTGTCTTCCAGAGTTACACTGGGCTATCTTCAAGAAAATATAATATCATGATGATGGCTATGTTTTTCATATTGTCACCAAGATCGTGGGAGCACTTATTTCCGATGGTGGTTGCAACACAAGAAATTGTCAAGACGTGAGTATCACAGTCACGACCGTCCAAAAAACGACAAAACAACCCTTCATAAAATCCCTCCGGTCATAATATCATCTTCCAACACAATTCATCTTCCATCATAAAGTCATCTTCCAACACAATTTTTTAATAAATATTTCTTGTACGAAAAAAAACATTCTTTTTTTTCTTTACATGAGTTTGGCAATAATGCATGCGGTTTTTAAAAACATATTGTATCACCCATGATTTTGCCTGATTTTCTGATAGATTACAAATTGTGTGCTAAAACAATAGAAATAATAATACACAATGAAGATTAAACAAGAGTCAAGTCATTTTTAAAATACTTACAATTTTGAATTAACAAAAAAATTTTTTTTGCTTGTGCAACATTTTAAAATAGTTTTTTTTTTCAAGATGAACTTTTGTCGGCGATGATGCGTGCGTGCGCGCAAATAGTTGAGACCCATAAAGAAATTGAATTTTTATGGGGAATAGATTGAGATCGTGACAATGGCTTTGTATGTTGTCGCTACACATTATAAACTATGTCCATAATAAGGAAATAACTTTGAAGTATTTTTGTTGCATTTTTTTTAGTTTTCTTGCAAAAAACAATAAAGAAAACTAATGATAATGATGAGTTAGCTATTCTATTGATCCGTGTGTGGTTGGAGAAAAAAAATACAATAGAGAAAAAAAAATTGCAATGGCTACTTGACAGACAACAACATTCATAAATACCGTAAAACTTTTAAAGAACGCCCCCAGCAAAAAATTGAAATTTCCCTCTCGACACCCCGGCGATAATTAGAGACCCGGCGAAATTTTTTTTAAAAGTTTAAAACTTGGTTTAATTTGTGACAGATCAGCCTAGTGTAGCTTAAATTCAATTTTTAGCATACTTTTCAGCAAAAATTTCATCCGCAGGGCGTTGCTTTTCTTCGACTAAACGTCATTTTCTTTGACTAAATGTTTATTATTTCCGGTATGGTGGACTTGATCCCTCTGTCGTATACCTGCATGGCGTTATATAGGTATCCCGCGTTCTTTGGAGAACTCATCGAAATTTCGAATTTTTTTCTGGTCTGGACCCCGGCGTTCTTTGGAGAACCCGGTGAAATTTCTAGTTTCCCTCTGGACCCCTGGCGAAATTTCTAATTTCTCTCTGGATCCACGGCGATCTTCACAGACCCCGGTGTTCTTTAGAAGCTTTACGGTATATGTATTTTTATATAGTTGACTCAATCTTCCAATCTTTGAAATTGAAAATGGATAGGTAGGATTTTTTTGTTCTTAGGATTTTAAAGGTAAAGAGGTCATAGGCATGACCAACAACATATGCTATTATTATATTTTACTTGCTACATGATTAATCATAACGCAATAGTTTCAAATGTCCATAGGGCGAAAGAAGCTTCTTTTTGTTTGAGAAAAATGCTGATTTAAAATGGAATGCGTGCGTGCACGAACGCATGCAGGTTTTGTACCTATTCATTTGCTGTGTCATGTCATAAATGTGCAATATTTAATTATTCAACAAGATTTTGAGGTTTTAAAAGTATTGGAGAAAGGAAAAGGATTGACTCAGCAAAAAAAAAACTTTTAAAAAGATCATTTCACCCCGAGTTGAAAACTCCTTTAACATAGCGTCACTGATGAACTGACAACTGACAACGTTTTGTTTATATAAGCTGGCAATTTAGGAATATGATAGTGACTGACTAGTGACCCTCAACAGTAAAAGAGTTGAGGTGACATTCATATCACAGTAGAAAATTGGCAATTATTTTTCCATTGGGACGGCAAGAGCAAGAGAAATTTATCCAAATTGAATTTTATTCTCTTGCCAATGAAAACAGACTCCAATCCAGATAAACTCTTTACGGCCAAAGGAGTACCATTAATTTGAAATATGACAGTTGATAACAAATAACAAAAAACCCGATTTGACAAGTCAAGTTTGTTTGCTACTAAAAAAATCTCTTGCTGTCGATTTCGGCATCTTTGTCAATCTCGAGAGAGAGAGAGAGAGAGAGAAAAAAAGTAGCCTTCAGAAAATTGGCAAGTTTTATTTTTATTAGAGTGACAATGCACGGGCTGTATAATTAAAAGCCAAGTTATATAAAAAAGAATGATTCATTAGTCATTCTGAATAAGGTGAGCAGATGAAAAGCTGTGACACAAAAGCTGCGATAGATCATCAGGCAGGACCGTGAACTCGCATCATCTCATTAGCAAAAGCAAATAAAAAATGTGGTGATTAGAATTTTGCATAGGTGCACTTTATATATAAAAATTCCGTGCTTGATGCTGCTGCTGCTGATGATGACCTATCAGTTTGATCGACGGTTGGGGGTAGATGGGGTATTGGGCAATATACTGTTTGGACAAAGAAGAAGAAAAAATATTGTGCATGCAAAAACCTGTTGTGCACCACCATGAAATTTAGCTGGACTGTTGGCGTTTTTGCCTGAACATGACTCTAGTAAAATGATGTTTCCTCGAGATGACTCGTTGCAGTTTCGTGGTCATGTTTGTCTTCTTCTTGGAAGACACTGCGTTGAATTGATTACATCTACAGGAGGTCAATCAGTAATAATGGATTGTGTGCTAATAATAGCGATATGGAGTCTTTCAATGACTTTTCTTTTTGAAAAAAAACGCGAGGGTGACGGGTGAAGACTTTTTAGCGTGAGAAAGTAAGTACAAAAGGATTGAAAAGAATGTTTGGCTGCTACTTTTATTCCATTGATGATGGGATCGGCTACTCTTATATGCACAAAACAATTTTTTAATTGATGATAAGGGATGAGTCACTCCCATATAACAACTTTTAATGACATCTATTAAAATATACTTTAAAAAGAGGCTTCCTTGAGAAAATATTCTTAGCATGGAGATAAACCTCTAATTAACCTGAAACGGGCAGGTTTTGGCTGCTTGAAATTTAGCTATATACTTAACTTATGTATATAAAAAAATATTTTCAATATGAAAGTACATGATGGAATCCAATGGCGTATCGATCATGAGCAATTAGTATTCATCTTTAGCCTGTACTCTTTGACTGAAATCGGTACCGATTTCAGTCAAAGAGTTCAGATGATGATATCATCGTCCCTATATTTGCGACAAGAAAAATTTCATCCTTGATCTAATAAATTGGTTTACATGAGTCTAGACGGAATCTCACAAGAAAATACCCGAGGGTTTTTGGTATGATTATTGATAAGGATATCGAATCCATTCATCGGTTATCGAACATTTTTTCTATGAAGTAGTCATTCTGTAGAATTTTTTCCCTATTACACAACTGTCAGTTTAATTCAGAGCAAAATTACTTATCCATGTCAAGTACCTGTACCTCTGTACCTCATCAGTTTATTCTCGTCTGAAACGGTCAACGGATATACCTGACTAGCCAAGTCCGGAATGCAAGTTTTCAATCATAATAGATACTTCTCTAAGGAATCACGGAACATTTTAGAGAAAAAATCACACAACTCCCTCTCTCTCTCGCCTTCCATTCATCATTTTCCTACTACCTAATCAATCAAGTACCTAAAAAAGCTTATCATCAAGTTTTTTAAAAGCTAATGAAACTCTAATATTGTGTACACACAACAACGTGACATTTGAATTAATATAAACTTGTTCAACCGGTACACTCTTTCGTCTGATGATACTCTGTAGAAAAAACGATTATGTAATTGGATAATTTTTCTTACAAAAAAAAACTAATTAAAAGGTAGTCAAAGTCAATCACTGACAATTTTTTTCTTTTATGTCATGTCGTGCATGATTTTTGTTCAAAAGGGGGAGTTAACAAATGCAAATTTGGGTTGATAACAATCTATTCTAATACCCAATTCTTTCAGTTTTACCTCAGGATTTTTTAAATAGCTTTTGTTTATAATCAATAGATAGTTCTTTGCGAAAAAAACAAATCTACTCCATTTTCTATAGGAGGAAAAATGAAAAAGTGTGGAATATATGTTGTGTGAATTCAGACACGCGACAAGAGAGTTTTCTTGTACTTAAAACGTGTCATAAAATTACGAGTGACAAGAATCATTAACATGTTGATTGGTTTAATTTTCAAGATTGACACAGACAATGGACAAGGAAACTATCTAAGATCGAATGTCAACATCGACTGAGTTTTTCTTAAAAAAACATTTTACCAGTGGCGTAACTGGATATTTACTACAATTTGATCATTGAGTACATGTGACATGCAACGAAATTACAATAAAACGGACAAATAGAAAAATGCGTGCGAAATACCGTAAAAAAAAAAGTTGCAAAAAAATAAATAAATAGTAAATAGAAAATTACATAGTAATTCAGAGATGAGCTTTCCATTTACACAGTGACTAAATTTTTGCACCTTTCCGTTGATAGCATTAAAAAAATACTTTCTGGGCATTGAAATATAAACTAAATTGAAGTTAGCGCACAGTCTAAAGTTGCTCTTGAAACAGGCTAAATTCATAACTAAAATTGACTATCATAACACAATCACTTCCATTGCTTCTTCTTCTTCTTCCTCTTCATCATCGTCGTCGTCATCTTCCTCTTCCTCCTCCTCCTCCACTTGGAAAGACGCATCCTCATCATCGCTATTCTCATCGATTCCGTTTTCCGCGGGATTCCTCCAGACGTTCATGTCCTTATCGTCTCGGCACTCTACATCAACGTCTTCGCCTTCGTCAGACGATTCAGAAAGAACTGCGTGATTAATAGCCATTACATCAATATCTCCGTTGTCCACGGATAGAGTAGGATCTGTTGACGGTTCTTGACCCTTTACCTCAGTCACTTCCGTACTGTTACTGTTACCTGCCGAACAACAAACCTCAGGGACCAATGCAGCTGGAACTGAGTTATTATTCAATTCCTCCTCGCCACAGACCAGATTGTCTTCGTACTTTCGCCTATAGTTTCGGATCACAGTTTCGATAACATCCTGAATCAACTCGGCGTTGTCAACACGCTGTCGGTTCTTCTTCCTTCCTCGACGTGGAGGATTCCCGCCGGCACGCCAAGTCTGATCTCGACGTCCACCGCGTCCCCGGCCACCGCCTCGACGACCATTTCCAGGCCGACGTCCCCTCCTAGGCTTTGGCGAACCTGGAGAAGGCGGATCTTCCTCGTCCTCACAGCTATCAACTTCCTTCTTAATTGACGTCATGATTCTCTGATGACTCGTTTGCTTCCCAGCTCCCAATTCCTTGTCATCCTTTCGCCGGGATCCTTCCTCATTCTCTGGCTTATCCTCGTCGTCCTCCACCTCAGATTCACTCTCAGAGGGCTGTATGATTTCTGCACATCATAAAGAGCCCCACCCCCATTTCAGTATCCAAAATTAGCCTGCGGCAAGTATTTTTTAAATCTTACTGTTTGTCGGGTACAAGCCAATTGAGAGAAGAAAGAACCACTTGTTTTTCCCAGTTCGATCGGCAAATGGACTCTTTGCTGCCTCCACAGTGCGCGGCCAGTTAAACGTCAATTTCTTCTTTTTCTTCTTGTCACCTGCAAAATCATTAGTAAACAATTCACCATCACATTCATTCATTCGTGAAGAATTCATCATCACATGAAAACGGCAAATGGTCAATGCCTCACCAATCTTTCCACTTTTAGCTTCTTGAAAGAGAAGTCTCAAAGACTTCTTCTTTCTGGAGAGCTTATCGAGGTCGTACAACTTCTCTAGATCCACTCCATCCGGTACAACAGGAGAGACTGTTGTCCCCTCAGCTTCCCAAGGCACTTGAGACTGGAGCAAGATTTCCTGCCGAGTCCGTCGGTTACGTCGGCTACCACCTCTGGATCCTCTCCTCACCATTACGCAATCACTAGCGTGTCCGTTTGCGACGCTGCCAACTAATTNACGTCGGCTACCACCTCTGGATCCTCTCCTCACCATTACGCAATCACTAGCGTGTCCGTTTGCGACGCTGCCAACTAATTGGACATAAAAGAATAATCAACAAAAAAATCATTTATCACCGGCTGTAATAATAGGCATTGCCTTAACTAAAATTACGCATTCCCCTACCGTTTCAACAACTTCACTTCAAAAATGACAACTTGAATGATTTATGACTACTAATCACCGGTTAACTCTACAGGTTTTCAACTCCTTTTAACAGCCAAGTTATAACGAATCAAATACAATGCAAACCCTCTATCCATAAATAACATTTCCACATGACGTAGATTTTTGCGAAAAAAAACACCTTTTTAGTTCGGAAATTATAAATACTGATGATTCTTTTTTTAATGTGATCAATTAATCACAACTGACTAAAAGTTTTGTCTAAACTGCCCAAATCTTTTAAATGGTTGAACCCATCATCCACGCTGAAGCTAAAACCAAATGACAAAGTGACTAGTCTATTTGCTGCCGACAACAACGACTGTCACATATCAGTCAACGCAAACGCTAGACGCAAGAGTGAACAGTAAAAAAGTGAAAACAACAAACTTTTTATATTGGGAAAAAGTTCCTTGCTAACCGAAGTCAAATCGGTTGACGACTTGACGAGACGAGTTAAAATTCAAGTACATTTTTTCCCCTCAATATATTGTTAGGCTTCTATTCGGAATATTGTTTTTTAAATGTAAAACTATTCAAATTCATTCAAGCCTAATTAATTCAAAACAAAACAATTAAAATGATGTGCCTTCCGGTCGTGACCCAACTGAATAAAAAGTTTTTTTTTTTTTTTTTTTTTTTGATTGTTTGTTTCATTTGGGCAACCGGGGATGCAAATGAGTGAGGTTATCGCGCTGGCTGGTCATCTTGCATATTTTTTAACGACAAAAAAAAATTAAAATACAATATACGATTGCAATACACACTGTTGACTGTATTGAAGGACCAGCGTCTTTGTCTGTGAATTTAATTTTTTAAGTTAATGCCCGAGTTTAACTCGCCGTCCATGTATCTTTCCGTGTATCGCCTTCTCAGTGCAGTGTTGTTGTTTGCCATTGTTCATTTATTTTGTACTTTAGACGTGGTCGGGAGTCGCAAGTTGCCCCTTTTTATGAGAACATTTTTGGCGGGGAAAAAATGCAATGTTTTGTCCAACTCGGGTGAGCAGAGCACATGACATGAGGTGAAGGTGAAGACTGAAGAAGGACTCACGTGTACGTCGTTTTGGGATAATGCTTTTATTTTTAACAAACACAAAAGTGTTGACTATAATTGTTGTTGTTGAATTGTTGAATAATATTTAAAATAGTACGGAATAGTTGAAATATTCTTGAAGTAAACGGACACAATGGCGGAGTTTGTTCAGTTACGAAAGGAAAAATGGACGGAACCGTTGAAGTTGTTAACTCAATTGGACCTGCTTTCAGCGGAGGAATTACGGTAAATAAACTCAGCTCTGTCATAAATTCAGCATACACGTTTCGAATGTCCATTTTAGTTTAAATTTTAATCTGTCATGTTTGTTTTTGGTTTGATCCTAGCTCGGTCACAGGAAGCTTGGATAAGTTCCAGTACAAAATTCAAACCCAGCACCGGAAGTTGGAAGACATCCTCGAATTTATTCAGTTTGAATGCAATATTTTGATTATGATTAAACAAAGACGAAAGGTACAGTTACAGTTAAGAGTGGTATTTAGATTTGTTGCAATGGCCGTTGGCTTCTTTTATTTATGTGATTATTTTCCAACCTTTTCAGGAGTACAAACAAACAGAATTGACTGAAGAAGTGGACAGATTTATTTACAACGAAATTCGCTCTCAGTTTGGCACTGCTGAAATCAGTTTTCGGCATCGTGTTGAATTTTGGAATGCCAAATTACGATTTATTACCGATATAGTGGTAAGCCGACCATTTTAGAAACTTTTTTCGACATTCTGTCGCTTCCTGCTTATTTATTTTTTCTGTCGCAGCCTGACCAGGATAAGGAATCCGAGTTCAACCTCCTCTTCAAAAAAGCTATCGACAACTGTGGAAAAACAAATCTCGGCTTTTACAAAGAATGCGTGGATTTCCTCTGGACATTTGCCCGAAAAGCCCCGTTAGTGATTCATCCTGGAAAACGGAAAAAGTCCACGTCACGACGAAACGTAGCCAAGCTAATGGACCAAATCCGAAACTACACGAATCACGCTATTCAAAGCTTCAAGGGAGATCCAGATGCATCCATTTGGGTGAGTGACCTACTGAACAAAAGCCATTTCCTACAGATACATATATCCATTAAAAATGAACTGATACGAGAAAAATCTTGTTGAATCTTTCATCTAGTTCCTGACTACGGAGCTTAAATACTTAGAAGTGCTACGAGAAGAGCAAGAATACAGAGATGACAACCGAGACGCCTACTTTCCATATGACATCGACGAGGAAGCACTCAAGGCTGAAAAACTTATCGACATCATCTTCAGAAACCTTCTCGAGACGCAGGCCAAGTCACCTCAAGTTTACATCAAGCTTTACGAAGCTGTCAAGCGGTTGCCGCTATCTGAAGCGGGATCTTTAGCAAGGAAAGCGTACAATGCAGTTTTGTCTATGAAAGAGCGAGGCGTTGACGTTTACGGATGGCTCCTGGGAAGATCTATTGACGATGAAAGACCAGAGTAAAAGGAATATATTTTACCAAAAATTATTAGCCAAGAATTATATAATTTCTTTGTCTGTTTTTTTTCAGCGAATTCATTGAACGGGTCAACCAAGCTTTGTCTTGTTCGTTGCACAGAGTGAAGATGCTCGAGATGTGCATAGATAAAATTGACTCATACATTTCCAACCTGGAGATCCACGATCTTCATAACTCACTTCCCAAAATCCTCCGTTTCTATTCCCAGCTTGTGGACGTGAACAATCTCGCTTGGAATCTGGTTGCATCCGAAAAACTTCAATCTAGTAGAGTAAGCTGCATAATTTTCGTGTAAATAGAAAAAAGAAAAAAGACGCTTAAAACGTTTTTCTCTGAAAAATATGCCAAGGCGTAAAGATAAAAGTTGCGAGAAACAAAGAAGGGTAATGGAAGTCAATGGGCAAAACGGCCAGTCATTTTTAGAGGTGTGCGTCCATTTACGTCGTTGAATACTTTTCAGCAGGGAAAAAAAGAATTTAGAGCCTATTTTCTTGTTTCTTTTTTTACACGACATATTCCCTTTCCCTTGGGACAGTAACATTTACTCGTTTTGATTGTAATTTTTATTTTTGTTTTGACTTTTAGTTAAATTTGATCAAATATGTTGCCAACTACCTCGAGAAATCAAGATCATCCGTATATGATGCCGACCTCCAGTCATTTCTAGACAGGAACAAGACTCACCAAGTTGTGGAGCAATTAACACAAACAATTTCCGTCCAGTTTTATCCTGTCTAGAGCTAAAATACTGGAATCTCTCAAACCCGAAAATCTCCAGACAATCAAGTCAACTCAAATCATAAAAATTCTCCAGGGCATAAACTGGACATTATCTGAACCAGAACCGGCTGCGAAACTATTACATACCGTGTATTATGCTTTTCTTGTTGCGAAAAAACTGTCCAAAGAAGATCAACAAGTTTCTGATGCTACCCCCGCAAAAGATTCCAGTCATGAATGACATTCGACTCGGGCATATGAAAAAGTTGTACTTTGAAAATGGCGAGGACGGACGAGCAATGTACAAAAAATTCAAAAATCTAACTTCCGACTGGAGATTCCCTTGTCAAGCAATCAAAGTAGAAACAAACTTTGCCAAGGCAGACGCCGGAAATGACTATTCAGACATTCTACTCGTTGCGTATGAAGATGCGATACGATTAGCTGGTTCGGAAATCGGTACGTTCAATAAACGCAATCAAACTAAAATAATTTTCTTTATCTGAAAGAAATGATACAATTTTTTTAATTATACTCTTTCATTTTTGTTTTTTGTGTTTGCGTTTCATTTAGAACCGTGGAAAGTTTGCTACGAAAGTAAATGCGCCCTGGGGGAGGAGAAAGCCGCCAGCCGTTTGTTGGAACAAGCCAAGGCACATTTTAGCGCTATGCACAAGTCTGACTCGTATCAAGAATTATTGTCATTCTCAAAAAGATTTGTATCTAGTTCCGGTACGCTATTCTTTGAATAAAAAAATGTTATTTATTTCTTTGAAACAAAAATTGGTTTCGGAGTTGTTTTCTCATACACATTGGCATATCGCATCTATATTTTTTGTACGTGTATGATGCATAATTAATGTAACAGGAAAGGTGGAAACAGTTTTGAAAATTGCGTGCATGTCCCAACCAATATTTTCGGGCCAGGGATAGATTAGAGCTGGAACTGGACACGGGGTTTTGTTGAGTCATCTTTCACCTGGGCTGGATCAGTTAAGTTACGAAAAATGAAAGCGGAAAACAGGGAGGGCAGACAGAAAAAAATGTGCAACTCACACACCACCTCGCCACGCTTTTTTCTCTTTCTTTT
>VICI01000812.1:0-29840 GCA_019593645.1 Akabosia matsudoensis
GTCACATTCATTATGCTTCATGCTTCGTAACATGATCATACATTCTACCCTAATTTGTATACTTTCTCGGTGTAATCATCGATACAATAAAACTTCATGACTGGAATGGTAGTGTTTATGAACTGCAGAAAAATGAAAAGACACGGTTATGTTGTTCCAGTGGGAGTTATACGTCCTCCTACCCATTATTCCAATTCCTTCCGTTTCGTCTGTGGTTAGAACTCGTAAAGTCGAAAGTCAGTCAGACTCATTTCCTTCCCATGCATGTTTTGCAACGTTCAGCATTCCGAGAACTTTTACACTTACATATTAGTGTGAATTGGTCGCTTTTGGGTGAAAGTAATAAAAGAAGGCCCTCGTTTCTACAGTGCATACACTTTTACGACACCAGAAAAGTAAACGCTGGAGATTTTTTATGTGCCTACTCAGATGTAGAATATTGTGTGCACGCTCCTGGTAAAAACGTTGAAGTTATATAATACATATATTAAATTTTTTCGTAACTACAGCAGCTTCTATAGTTTTTTCTCAAAAAGATTTTCCGGGAAGACATAGGAGGACATCGTCTTGTTAGTAACAATGGAAGATCGACATGGATTTATTGTTTTTCACGTGAACCTGCTTGCCGAGCGTTCTGAGTGGAATTTCAATCGATTTCCATCTCATTAAAAGCTTTCGTTGTGTAAATTGGAATAGAATTGTATCCACAAAACTTTCAAATTTACTTTCTCACACCTATTTAAGTTCCTTATTCTGCATTCTTTGGGAAGTCCTACCACAAATACAAAGTTATTCAGTGTTTGGTTACATTAAACAGATTTCAACTTGTAGTTTACTCCGCGTGGTCTGGAATGACATGGCACCTACATTGTAAGACAAAAATACTGGCGTATACTATAATTATTTTACCAAGCTGCTTTAATTTAATATGAATGTTATTTGATTAGCAGTATTCAAGAAGAACAAAAACACGAATAAATTACGTGTTAAAAATAAGTTACTACGCGTAAAATTTGTCTCATTCCGAACTTCATTTTGTCGTAGTATTATTAAATGAAAAAATTCTTTCAAGTAAATTCAACCTTCATCATCTAAGTTTGTTCGTAAACACTTTTCTGCATAGACGAACTGTAGCCGTATATTATGCTTTTCTGCTACACGTAATCACATGTATTGGTTAGTCCAAAGCAACACTTGACGTATGTACTATTAACCCATAAGAACGATTTTTTCTCAATCGGAGGATAAATGGGATGACGTGTACGTTCTAAACGATTACAACGTTTTGCCGATCGTATAACTATATTCATGGTCCTACAATCTGTTTCTAATATCTATGACAACTGGTTGTATTTAAATTTTTACAGAATAGTAACAAGGTTTTCACAAGTTAATGTTAATAGTATGTTGTCCTCATTTAAGGAAACGACAGATTTATATGCCTATTTTAATTAGTAACCCTGACAACTCCTGTAGATTGCTCGCTCACGTTAGTCCAGAATAGATACTCATGCCCAAGACTACAAATTGGCTGCGAATTTTATACTTGCCCTGTCTTTGGTATGTAGCAGAAAATCTGTCTGAAAAATGTAGTTCCCTTGGACCTAACAAGAAATATCTAACATGGTTTTGGGAATTCGAGTCTTATAAAGAACCGGGAAACTTCAAGTTTCATCATCCAAATTTAACGAGTTGAGTTCAATCTGTCATGGGAATCATACTTTATCTCGCTCACCGGCTCACCGTATAAATTCATTCTTGTGGAATTTCATCAAAACATTGGCTTCCCCTTATGTTGTATGTTAGGGACTTCAAAATTTGATAAAATATGGACAGAATAATAATAGTAGTACGCTACAATACCTACTATTTGTTATGGCAACCTGTGAGCTGTGCGGGTGGAGCTTAATCAATGAAGCTTCTTTCGATTAGATAGAATTAGGCTCCCCCTTCTCAGATTGCTTTTAGTATCTCCAAGAATACAACCTACATATATTTGAAAAAAGAATGCTTAGCAAAATTATATGAAAGATTTCAATCTCAGCTCATTTCTAGAACGTATTACTGTCGTAATACGATTATGCTTTATCAAATCTAATATGTACTAGTACAAACAGGTCATCTAAGTTAATTGGGCAAGTCAAATTGCATCAGGAAATGTCGCTATCATAGTGGGGTTATGTTGTGTATATGGATCATATCCCCACCACTAAACTAATACACATTTATGCATATGAGGTTATTCTACATAATAAAAGTTTTTCATTCCCGATTAGGTTACTCGCAAGTTTTTATTTCAGTTCTTCAGCTCGTGTGGTAGGATACATGGCTCATAAAGCCATGCTTAGTTTGTCCCCAAAATTTTATTTAGTTATCTTTCCCGTCTCTAGAAGCACCTCTTCTTTCACAAGAAAATTCATAAAAGATTTCTCTTTAAGAAAAAGTTCCTGCTTACAAGAAAAAATGGCACTCAGTTTTTTTCGTCAGTAATCCAATTACAACTCGAGAGAGTCTTCTAATAACATTGAAAATTGTGTCCTTGAGGGACATTTAAGTGAACAACCACATGTACGCTGACATCCACGCATCAGCGTCTACCATCTACGCATTCTTCTTTGCCTGTGATTACCCTGTTACGTTGTCTCAACTCCAGGACAAGAGAGAAGGGAAGCTCGACTCTTGAGAAAATTACAAACATACCATCTTTAATGGCTATTTCCAGGGTTAAAATTCTCAATAGTTGAATGACCGTGAACATTTACTGTTTGGTAACATCAGCACAAAGTGCAGAGAAGGTAAAATACAGAGAAGATTATGTACATTGCCTCGTAAAGCGGATGTAGACATGGTTCACAAGAGTTCGTAAAGCGAACATTTTAGGCTTTTAGAGTTATAGTCCTATAGCGTTTATAATATGGTTATGACGTTTAATACAAACGCGTTAATGTAACGTCATACTTTCGGGAAGTTGCGGAAATGTTGCTAGGCTTCTTTATGCTTCATATTTATGTTTTATGGAGGGAATCAGTGAATAGACTGGTTTATGTGTGCGTCCTAAATGACGGTTTGCTGAACACTGAATAAATGGAACTGTACTTTTGATAGCTCATACCTTTTATGCTCCTCAGAATAATAATTTTGTAGTTTGTAAGTTATGTCAAGCCAAGGGAGAAAGTACCTTTTGATACAAAACTCTTGTGTATAACAGAGATTCAAGTCCCCACCCTTGTTTTGCAAGGAAGGGAAAAAGAAGTATGTATATAAAGAAAAGCATGTAACGTGGAAAATTATGGTTTTACGGTTCGGTGTAGCAACAGAATGAATTTACTCATTTTCTTTTCAGTACTAACAAAAATAGAGAGAATGCCAAAGCGAATTTTTTTCCAGTACATTTTAGAAATTAAAAGTTTTTGTTGTACGATCTCATGAAAAGGATTTTCAGTGATTTAAGTTTTTAAATGTGTTTTATCTTGTACGGTAAACTTGTTAGGAGACCTGAAAAGTTTCTGAAATGAGGACGAGCCTTCTGCGAATCATGTTGAAAAACTTCTAGGATCTCGTCAAGATACATACAGCAGAACCCAAAAAGCTACATATACTGATTTTAAAATGTGAAAATGCCCGAGTCACATGTTTCAGTTCGTTGTTCGACATCTGACTCGTATATCATCAAAAGCTAACATTGAAATATTATAGTATTTTGCAAGGATAATGCACGCTGGCAAAGAGGCCGATCTCTCTCGTTGGATCCTCAACAGTCTTAGAGTTTCCAGTGGTATGTTTACGTGTGCGGGTGGGCGATTATTTGAGAGGTTTATGAAGCAAGCCAATTTCATCACGAATGCACATTTGAGCCTGAAAAATCCTCACTCAGTTAAAGTAATGGCTGGGGGATTCTGAAATACGAATGATGCAGCATAATGATGTGCGATGTAACTGATGTCGGAATGGAAGAAGTATACCTCTAAACTGGATCATGAATCCAGGAAAACAGTTGAAAAAGAGAAGAAAACAGACAGTAGCTCATGTAGTCAGTACCACAAACAGTTCTCTCTGTTACGCAGGAAGAAAGTCTCTTGACATTTATTCGAAATTGCCTTGCTTTCTTCTAATATTTCAGTGTCAAAGAGTTCTTTTTGGTCATTTTTATTCTGTATTAACAGTTTTTAGGAAGAAATATATCAAAATGAAGATTAAATGACTTGAAATATTTTTGAAGTTTATACACACAATCTGTGTGCTTGAATTGTTGGCTGACTGCGTGAAAAATATTAGGAAGGAACTTACGGTCGTATCTACGGCGACGGCAGCTAGTACAAGCTGACGAAGCTACGGAAGCTATTTTCCCTGAATTTACTTAAATTAAGACGAGCGGTATAGGATTTTTCTTTAACTGCGTTGGTTTGTTTTGATATCAAGCTCCTGTCGAGTCCACCCCGGAGTTTTTACTCATGTGACTAGAAGAACGACCATGCAAGCAATTGTTTCAGAGTTGGCGTTAAGTGGAATTGTGAATTTAAATTGATGACCGTTAATGTTATTTGAACAACATTTCACGCAATGAAATTAGCCACCATATGTAAATTGAAGTGGCCACCTAAAATTTCGGAATGAATTATGTAACGAAATGTGCTTAATGCGATTCTTTTCTGCGATTTTGTCACAGCTACACAAATTGCTGGAGCTCCACTATATAGTCCATGACTGGTCAACACACAACTTATCATGTAGGACATATAAAATATAGGAATTTTACACGTGCGAGAGTCTATTTTTTATATATTCATTCATTTAGCCGTCATGGATTCATGGGATTATTTTATTGTTGAAATTTTGGGAGTCGTAGAGTTCCACGGCACTTCATTTAAACATTGAAGTATAGTTTTCTTATATTTTATCGAGCCTTTACTTATAGTGACAATTTTGATATGAAAAACAAACAAAGACGCACGGAATAACACACAATTGATGTATTGTAACACAATGCAAGAAGTCAAATAAAAGATGAAACTCAACACTTCCACGTCTCCCTCTTTCCCGTAGGTGCCCGATCCCTCGTTTGTTACTTTTTCGGGATTCCGAGAGGATCAGCTTCTTTTCAGAAGTAGGTTTTTCCATCAGTACATCATCAGCCCGCATTTACCATTTTTCTCGCTGTTATATTTATTTATTGTTTGTTCTCGTCGTACTTGGACACAATAATCAGCAAACTTTCAATACAAAATACAAATAACAGTTCTATTAGAAGTACCGAATTCCTTTACTGAAACGAACACCAATACAATATGAAATAAACTTTCTGCAAAAGTAGGCCAAGTAAAAAGAAAAAGTTCATCATTCAGGAGAAAAGGTACGAAATCGAATGCTCTCAATTTCCATTGACGTTCTTTATATAGGCATTCCCAACACAGCTCGCATCTTTGTCTTCGTACATTTATGTGTAGGCGTAGAACACGACAAACATTTTTCCTTGCGATCTCTATACGTTCTAGTAAGCGCTCTTACTTGTTTAGTTCAAACACAAGCTTCGAAAAACTCGTTCGGGCAACGATAATACGTGTAAAAAATACAAGCGTGTGGACTCGGGTCAGATGTCATCTTTTTTGTTCCGATGCAGGAACCTTTTTCAATAGTTTCCGTAGTTGTCGAAATGGGGTCTATGGGAAATGAGTTCATCGTACGACAATTTCCCTGTAAGTCATCAAGTAAAAATTTATGGTCGCATACGAACAGGAGAATACAATGGCTATATCCTATATAGGAAGAAACGCGACTCATCTCACAAATAAGTTTTGGAAATTACACCAATATTTCCGGATGATCGGAACACGCACGATTGGTAGACATAACAAAAACTGAAAGTTGGCTGAGAAATGATCTGTTGTGTTAGTACATTATGCTATTTAACATCGAAAATTTTAACTTTACGTTTGCGTACAAGATCATAACTTTGGACATTGTTGTAAACGCACTTGGAGAAAGACATTAAGTCGAAACATATAATTCCCAACTAAATGAATAAGATGGTTTTGTTGAACAGACTTACATGTACTCATGAGTTGTTCGAAATGTTTGTTAATGGGGAAACTGTAATAATTAATGTAATTTATATTGTTATCTTTTATATTAAAAAATCGAAAAAGTGCAGGAAAGATTGAAATTCAAAGTTATGTCACATACCATTTTGTAGTTTTTCAGTTTCTTTCTCCCTCTTTCTTTTACGACTTTTCAAGTATTTTTGTGTCTCCCCGTCTTGCTCAACTCGAAAAGCCTGATAAAGTTTTCGAAGGTATAAGATTAGATTTTTTTTGTCAACATGCCAACCATCTTTGTAGAGTAGTTTTAGGTGTTCAGGTACTCAGAGACGACGAGGAAAAGTCAAGTAGATGTAGTAGTAGTGGTGGTGAGAGTAGTATGTAGTAGATCTCCTGCATAATCTGTAATTTGAACAATTATGGCGGATATTCGTGGGGAAACTGCCAAAATGGCCGAAAGAGAGGAAGAAAGTTGTTGTTATTTCAGTAAAAGTGTACATCACGAGCATTTGTTGATGGTGAAGTTAGAAAGATAAAGAGAGAAACAAACTAGTTGTTTTGGTTTGGCAAGTTGTTCGGCAGTTTAATCAGAATAAAGAGAAGGGAAGAAGTAAATATAAGTAGGTGCATTGTTGATGTTCTGGAGGTGTTCTTTCTGACCTTATTTTGTCAGGAAGAATTAAGCTGTAATTTAAAGCTTGAACAAAATGAATTTTTCTTTGTTGGTTTTCAATGTATCTCAGAAGCCTATGACAGTCTTTACGTGAAAAAGAAAGGGGTCAGATTTAGTTCAAGGAAAGGCTTAAACAGATAGGACGAAAGTATTAGTAATTTAAAACCGCATGTGACGGGTGACGGGTATTAAATGACCCGCTGAGTTCTCTCAAAGTAGTGTTGATAGTTTTGACATGCAGGTCCCAATAATAGTGGTATTAGAGCAGGCATGGAGAAGAAAGGAGTGAGTACAGATTGTTGTGCTGAATCGAACGTTTGAGTTCTTGTTCGCTGAGATTTCCGAATCTCTCAAAATAAAAGTTTTCCTTTCATCTTATGCAATGAAAATCAACCTTACAAAAGGGAACGAACTTGCGACGAGAATCGGTAAGGTAGAATCTACAAAGTCCATGGTTTTGACATTGGCCAATAAATTACAAATTTAGGATGAATAGTGGCTAGACATAAAGAGTTCCTTTCGAAATGAAATGTTTCAACACAGTTGAGTAATTTTGACCTGACCATAAATCATTCTTCCTCCGTTCCATTACACGACTTTAACTTTTAAGCAAACTTGGACTAGGGCGTTGAGTATGATCTCAGCTCTGGTTGAATCTCGTAAACTTAACTTAATCCACATTTTTCAATCGGAGAGTAGTTTTAGGAAAAAGTTTCCTTCTACCAGTGTATAACCAACCACGCAAGTGGTTTTTCATAATTTGGTAGCATATCACTTGAGCTTGAAGTTTTGAATGCTTAACAAATTTCTATCGCGTTGGTTTTTTCAGAACGAAACTTATATCGTTTACAGGAAGAATATACCGAATACCGAATATATAGCAATAACGAACAGTCAGAATAATATGCGTTTATCTCGAATATCTTATATGTCCACTTAGATTAGCCTTCTTATACCAGTCACCATGTGTCAAAGCAGTTGAAAAGGAGACGCATAAGGCCGTCGCAATTTTCAGTGCTCATTGCTCGTCGTACAATAATACGAAATGGACATAGAGGTCATCAAAAATGAGCACTTGAACATTTTCCCAAAAATCTTTGTCGAATCGATGGGGAGGCGGACTAAAACCGAGATAAATCAGTACTACGAACAATATATTTTGGCGAAAATCGCAACAGAGTACAGCTATACAAGAGTGCTTACCCCCATGTGCAATGATGCATTTTGTAGAGCTTGGAGGAGAAGCGATTGGTAACGTTATAAACACATTTCGCAAATCCCTTTATAGCAGTGTCAGGACCAGAAATGGTTATTGTTTTGAATCAAAGCTGTAGCGCGTAGAGAGGAGTGGAACAGTTTCAGATAAACAGCACTCCATCCATATTCATGCATGTGGAAACTTTTCCACGTGAATACTACAAAGCCTCCTATGCCAACATACTTCTTGGTTTCGCATACATTCCACATCACAAACGTTTAGCTCAAAAACCGTAAACGTCTCCATTGGGAAATGCATTGGACGGCTATCAAGTACCTAAAATGAGGCACACACAATTTTATCCAGTCACAAATCTGGTCAGGCGATTCCCTAATCTCAGATTAAGATCCTCATCAGTGATATGATAATGAATCTATACGTCAGTGGCACAACACACACCAGGCTGAAATTATTGCTCTCGAGTCGAGCTTTTTTCGTTGTTGCTTGCTTTATCTCTTCTGTAGTCATACCAACCCTATCGCCAATACGAAGCTTCCAGTCATTTTGCTCATGTTTCAGGGAAAATTCTACTAAAGGTGAAAAGTGAAAATGAGTTTCCTGCTTGTGCAATATTTTATGTACCATCCTACAGATTTCTCTCGGAGCCTAACTCATTTTCTGCAGACACATTTCCCCCTGTTTGCTTTTTTCCAATGTAATATTCCTTTTCTAGGGAAAGAGTAGTTACGGTCTTTCTAAATTGTACTTACAATAGGAGTCCTTTAAACTCTTGTTGAACGGGGGAAAGGAAAAATGAGATTGAGCCACTTTTCAATATGTTCTCTTTGATGATGATAATATCGGACGGACTCCATGCATCTTTTCACTCTAAACAAAGAGGTCATGTTTTTTAGGTAGTGCGAGCGGAATATCTGGTTTCCTTCTCATAGAGAAAGTGTTGCTTTGTTGTTTATGTTCCCCATATGTAGTATCGCCCTACGGCTATAAACGTCCACATTAAATATTACCGACCTACTAACTCGTCGTTTTTGCAGGAGGAAACAAACTGTATAAAGAATTACTCCCCGTCATCCCGCGTACTGCTAACTTTGAATCTGCGATCACCAAGAATAGTTGTTCCTTTGCTTTATACCGTTTACCGTACTAAACCATCCCTCTCGTGGTATTTTTTCAATTACGCATAGACTCTCAAAACATTTCAAATGTTTCATTGTATATGTACAACAAACTACTCATACAACCACTAAGCAAAACTGCTACTATAAAATGCTACACTCGTTGACTTTTATTGTTTTAGTCAGACTTATTTCTTTTCCTATCCATGTTCACCGAGACGAGTTGAGATGTAATGTCTTGCCATTCTGGAAATTCCTTCAATCATGGTAGCGTTGTAAAGAATTAAAGTAGTCTTCCTAAGCGAGGTTTCTAAATCTACAAAACTTTCCCTCCCACACAGTTCCCGTGAAAAGTTTGTTTATCTTTGAGAGATAAAGGTAAAAAACAAAGGGACGAATAATATGATTGTGAAAATAAAGTCACGGTTGTCCGCAGTGTGAGGGTAAACTTTTAAAAGCTTTTACTATCAACTATTAACTGAAATAACTTTCCCAAGTCTTCCAAAAAGTTTCATTATGTCAGCGATTTATGTCAACTTTCCAGGAAAAAATAACTCGGTTTGGCGAAATACCTTTGTTTTATAGCCCGCTTTCTCTATATTCTCTATAAACATAATCGTGTGCTGTACTAATTCGTAATCCCATTGCGAATGTACGTGTACATATCAATTTTGCATTGTTGTTGATATCCCGCCCTTTTTACCATATTTTTTATTAAGAAAGGAGAATGAAATATTCTCTCCTTCTGTACATTTTGCTGCATTAGTTTAACAGATTGCAAGTTTCTTCCTACGGCCTTAACTATTGAAGAGAAGTTTACTTTCCCACGCAATATAGCCTAGTCGCATGTATGTGCTCTTTATTTGCATGACTTGACAACACGTATAGCTATACTAGTTTATGACTTTCTTCAATTCTCCCGCTTAAGAATCCTAAATGTGGCTTTTCCAAAAATTCTATGTTACGTTCACTGAACTCGATTTATGTGCATCTAGAATGAAGATATTACTTGAATTTACGACGAGTTTTGGAACGTCACACAATTATGGCTCCCATATCGCTACCAGTAACGGTTGAGCTTTACTTGCACAGTACTAGCTTATTTTATCATAGATAGCATGCATTCCTATCCGGCATGAACAGAAAAAATAAGTATCGCTTTTGAATTCTATTTTACAGCAATAAAATCATCTGTAGTGAAGACCATGGTCGAAAATGAAGAAAACCCTAGTCAAGGCGAACAGTTGTTTCTCTTTTCGGCTTTCACTCAGAATTCAGATCAGTATTTGGTTTTTTCTGGAAACGCTTGACATGGAGAGATCACTCACGTCTGTGGTACTTTACGATGTCAAGACCTTTCCTCTATACTGATTGTGAGTGAAAAACGAGTGAAAGCTAAGTAACACTGTCTAAGTAAAAGTTCAGATTGTATTTCAATAACACTGGTTTGTTTTCATATGATTACATTTTTACGCCTTCCTTTAAAAATAAAATAGCTTTTACTTTCCTGGTATTATAAAATAAGATGAAGCGTGGGCTTTGACTCGTTAAAAAATCCACGTCTGTGTTTCGTAAAATCCATGCAAAAACGAAAATCCTCTTTGGGGCCATAACACATCATATGGCACAAGCTATCATTTGTGATGTGTTCTTTAGCCCTTTTTACTTGCATGTTTTCTTTGTCTGAGAGCTCTACGATGAACTGAATATGGACCACGGTGAGGGATCAAACCTTCATTTCCATACAAAATTGTGGTAATATTCCAGTAAAAGGCTTAGGTTAGAAACCCCGTTACCTCTAGCCTTTTAAGAAAAAGATGTTTCTTCGTGGAAGACAGTTTCGAGCCAGACTACATTGTTTTACTGGTGCGTAATCCGGCCCTTTCATAAGCTACTCCTTTTCAGACGATACACCCGTGAAAAGACAGAGAATGAAGAAGTGGACCATTGAGGAAATGCAATTGGTCACCGAAGTAAGAGAACATTATACTTCAAATAGATTCTAAGCTTCAGCTCTTTTCGAATGCTCCCATGGGTTCCACGATATTTAACTTAAAACCTTTAAAGTGACATGTGTGTTCCAAATTGCGAAGGACGGGATGAAAAAACCTATGCGATATCTTCTACAATGCTACTATCAATTTTGCACATGACTCCGAGTTTTTTTAAAAACAAAACTTATGGTGGCAGTTGACGTACACTAAAAGCACAAACTATTTTGTTCTACATTTTACGTCGTTCTTTGTAGGGTATTATGAAATACAGAGTATATAAAGGAGGCCGGCTTAGTTGAGGGATCGATTTTTATAGACACCAAAACAATAAAGCTTGTAATAGCATTAAATAGAAAGAAGATAATAGTAAAAAATAGAAAGAAAAGTTTGTGGATCCTGTTCAAATGTGAGGGAGATAAGAAACGGATAGGTGTGCAGTTGGCCATTCAGGATGATTGTTTGCAGTCTGCTTACTCCCAAGATACCTGTCATTCCATTCATGTCGTCTTGGGAAAGTCTCAAGACGTTGTAAATACGTAATGTGTGTCTGACTGAAGTGTTTTGTACTTGGCTTACAGCTAGATATACGATTTACCATGTTTCGAAATAGAAGTAAGCTACACTGGAAGTATAGGATGAAGTTTTACTGCAAATGGTTGTGCTTTTCCAAGTAATAAAACCATTGACTAAACTAAAGATTCTAGAAAATAAAAGATTGGGGTAAAGTGTATGCCCTTGGAATCGCATTGAAACACTGGCACTTATTTCCTCGACAAAATTCATGTGCTGATTTTCGTCGAACCAATGTTTTGAACAGTCTGAAGTGCAAGAAACAAAGGAATTTTTGTTGGAAAATGTACATATACAAATAGCCATAAATTGTAAAAGGTAAAATTGTAGAAGACAGTATGACGCGTTTTTTCGAGTATACATAGCTTTCTAATAAGTATTTAATCGTAACATATGAGTGTATATATGGATGTGAGTTGTTCTCTTACTTTCTTATAAGAACAATGCTATACTTGTGATGTCTAGATCGAAAACAAAAGTGTCCAACTTTCAGCGCGCCTAGTTCTACAATATTGTACAGACTGGAACCTTGATGTACGTACGTACTTACGATATAAAGATCGAGGGAGCTGAAACAGGTTCAATTGTGGACTAACTGCCAGCGAACTGCCTACTTTTCGTTTCTATGCCCCTTCTTTGCCGCGAGCACCAACTCCCTGTGGAGAAAGTGGGTGTACCTATATGCACATCTAGTGCTACATTAAAAACTTTCCCATTCGGGTTTTTGTTGCGTTTCCCGTCTGAGAGAAGCGATATTCTAGATAAAATATAGACTGGTGCTCTCTAAGCGAATAATGCAAGTCCATATAAGGCGGCAAAGATTTTTTTATAAAGACGACATTCGGTTACATCCCTGCGGTCGTTGATGCTGTGGATGGTGACTGGTATTGAAGAGCTAATATGATATGGTAATGTGGAGAGCTTGAAAGATTCGAGAGAAAGAAAACGAAGCGCTCTATTTCATCGTTCCCTGTCGGTATGTTATTGAAGCCTATCATACATAATAAGTGAGGGAAAGTTCTTCAACACTATCTGAAAATTTTCAGCAAGTGAATACACACTCAGACATAGAGACTAAAAAAATTCCATTGCATTACTTCAGGTTTACGCTTTCCGATTGCACAGATAGCAGTGGTAAAATTCAAATCTTACGAAAAGGGAAGTGAATTGAAAATTGAACAGGGAGGTGCTTCCTCCTTTTGTTTTCCATTTTCATTCTACAGTTTTACTTCAAGCCTAAAAAAAGGCGAGGCCTTGTAGACTGCAAAATATGCCATTGTCGGTTGATACGTCTGGTTTGTTTTATTGTTTTATGTGTGGTGAGAGTAACGATTTATTTGTTTATGTGCAACTTCAGATAAAAGCCAGGTGCAATGGTATATGAACTGAGGGAGTAGTTTTTCATCCTATATATTTTTATTGCATATACGGTTCCAAGTGTGTATAAAAAAAATACACGAAAAAATTTAAATATAGTGGAATCCTACACACTCGGAAATCCATAGAAGCTATATAAGTCGCCCTTGAAACGGAATGAAGTGGAATCCACTTGAGCTGTATTTGACAAATGGCCTTTTGATATTAAATTTATTCCATAACCAAACTATAAGTCTTCATAGGACAGCGCACGACAAATAAAAGCTGACTTCTAACGCTGAATAAAGGAGAATAGTTCGTGTAACACGCGTGTACAATAGTTGTACGAGTAAACCAGCTGTATTGAATGGGTTCTGCAGCCGCTATGAAGAAATGACAGAGTCAGAAATTACAATTAATGTCAATAAGAATGGTGTCGGAAGTACAAATAACACATGATGCAAGGATTAGTCCAATGTTTGACAATAAAACAACATGGTTGTATAGTCCGTGGGTATTACGTTGATCGCCTACTACTTCTTTTTGTACATGGTTTTTATTCCCATACTTTTAATGCAAATCAAAAGGACATAAAAAGCGCAATAACAGACAGTGTTCTTATCCTCCTTTTATTATCATTCCGTTAGAATATTGGCTCGAGTAAGTTGAACAATTGAATAAATTTTATTGGAAGAAACTGGAGAAGATGGAAGAGAATACTTAAGAGGTTGTTCCGAGATAGCAGCTAGCCGACTCAGAATTTGGAACTACAATCCTGGCGAGAAAAACGCTGGTCGAATGAAACCAATTTACCTTTCAAACTTAATCGAACGATTAGAGGAAGTTTTTTGCATAGCTTCCTTGATTTGGTTCAGTTTTTTAGAAAGGATAAAAACTCTTGGCATAGTCAAAAATCCAACTCCAAAGCTAATGTTATACTTACTTATGACACGAAGCAATAGATTCTTTAATCAGTCAGCCCGTGGATGGTTACCATCCGGCATCCTCGAGGAATAACATGAGAATGATAAAGTTTCACAGTCGTATTGCCTAACTCTAGGCAATTTGTTTTACTATGTTGTAAAATAGCAATAAACTTTCATCACTTTAATAAAACATATTACTCAATAGAAAGCAGTAAAACCGGAATTTCCTTCGTGTGTGATCATAGGATAAATTCATCTGATTATCGTGAATTCCAGACAGCAAGTAAATCTTCCCTCAAGCATTTTTCTCGAAGCATTGTATTCCCGGTCTCATTTACCTTGCGAAAGTGTGGAAATCGGATTAGAAAAGAGATCCTGGGTTTTTAGTAGAGAAACGTGTATGAAATTGTGCAATTTGCTAGGCAAAAAGAACAAACTAAACGGTATTAGCAAACTCGGTGATAATGGTTATGTGAAAGAAGCCCTCAGAGCGTCTCTCCTATCCTTCGTATTATAAAAATGCATAGTTTAAATGATAATGATACTTTGTATGTAGGTACACTAGCCATTCATGTAAAACCCAATGGCAATAGCAATAGAATAATCTTAACCCACATGTTCAAAATTGAGCATTTAAGGATGTGAAATAGTGCCATTTACATTCTTAGTACTACTTTTCCATTTCCTCTTGTTTATTTTTGGAAGTAATGGTAGGAAAGAGCGAGAGAAGGCCAATTTATTTATATCATGGTGATTAACCGAACAAGCACACTACACAAAAATGGCACGCATGTTTATTGAATATAAGACAAGTTTTGTTTGTTTTCTCATACGAAAAATATCTCGAATCTTATTTGTTCTGCTTTCAACTTCATCCACGTAGATTTTTGTTGTGTGTAATGCCGAAACAAAACCATAAAATGTAATTAATTCTTTGACAAGATGATTAAATAACCTTTAATATGCAAAAAGTTTTATAGACAGTAATATTGTGAGCATTTTATTGGACAAAGCGTTCTCGAAAGCTAGTTCCAACTACGCAATTCCCGTTGTCCTTTCCACTCGCTAATAGGAATGGTGTATAAGTAAATACGAATATGCATTGCAGTGAAGTAATTTTTAAATTAGGATGCCAGGTATTCCAAACACCATTTATCTTTCGTGCTTTCTGTGAGGCCCTGTCCAAGTAGGGCCAGTACAATGACGTTAGTTCCTTTTGTTGTCATGTTCTACCAATAGTGAAAGTTAGTAGTAAAGTCGACTGGAGGGTTGAGAAAATGGAAGAAAACTTTATATCCGAAGTACTAAAGACTGGATGTAAGAGTTTCAGCAGATTTAGCCGACACGAAAACCACTGAATACGGATAGACAAAGAGACTGCTTCAGGTTCATTTTAGCTGAATGAAACTTCAGGGTGCTAGGCGGATTGTTCTGTGTACATGACTGAACTATGTGACAATATTTCAGTTGAGGAATTGAAAATCACGGTGTAGCATGGGTGCTTTTGGTAAATGATGCATGCACTAATTCTTCCCGTCAATTCGTATCGTCATTCAAACCTCTGCCGACTGAATTCGAGAATTTACCCTATGATGGTAATGAAAATATCAAAAAATGAGTTAAAAACGACATAGATATAGCGGTTGGGTCAAACATGGAAACCGTTTAGTCTCCATCATTTTATTCGATAACCTTTCTTCTTATTTTATAATTCTGCATTTTTATATTAGTGCAATTCCGCCATTTGAAGTCCTGCTGCATCAGTTTCAAATAATAACATCAAAGTTTTCAGAGGGCAATGTTGCAATAGTGCAATCCGCCGGTCACTAACTAAAGAGAGAGGAAGAAAAACAGTCACAACGGTTCGATCGGTGATGTTAAGAATGCAAAATGAATTCGTGCTTTCTCTGCGTCATCTTGTCCTATTAATAAGTTATTCCGTACACACAAAACGCATACTTTGTAAAAAGCTTTGCTCAAGTTCATTCCGTTTAAATCGGTTGAGTAGGAGTACAAAACTCTCCTCTCGTTGTTGCAGATTGCTAAAAAGAAAGCTTGAGCATTCAACTTTAGTATGTAGAAAAACTATCTGTGTTGTGGGTGGCTGTATTGTTTTTGATATTGGATATAACTTAATAACTCGTTTGATGACAAAAAAATTGAATTAAACAATAAGAAATAAGTTATTTGCGAAAAACGAGGCACAAGAAATTGAATGGTTTAATACGATTGTGTATCGAAATACCTCCTGAGATGTTTATGTACTTCATACTTTGTTTTAAATGAAATTATTTATTCTGAGTAATTTTTAATTATAAAAGGCTTACAAAAACGTGCATTTCTCTTTTATCCTACTTTCGAATCACAAAACATGGTACCAACCTTACTGTTAGTTATGATTTAAGTAATATCTAATGCGGTGGAGCAGCCAACAACCAAGATAATGTGGGATGTGTATAAGCATTTTGTGGTTTCTTGTTTGTCTTGGCTCCTGCTTATGGTAATTTTTTCATTTAGGTATTTGCTTTAAAGTTGATTGTAGCAGAAATTTCTCACGGATTGATACAACATTAACATTACTCATTTTCCAAGGTACAAAGTTTCTGTTGGAGGACCATGATCTATGTGTTGGTCTACTTTCTCATTCTCGCCACACAATCCCTCTGTTGGTTTAATTTAATCTTCCACACTTTTAGTTCATGTCAGAATCATTATACCAATTCTGATGTCATAATTTGTACATATTAATACTCACATTATCAGTGAGAAGCTTATCTCTTATGAACAGTGTCTCCAAACCTTACCCTTACTTAACTACGCCTTACAAAATATTTTGGAACTGTCTCAAAAATATTACGAAAATGCGTTCCAACACTCCCATCCATAAAACTTGTACGTACAAAGACTGGCAGGTCTGCCGCTCGGTATCTGCTTCATCTCACTTTCACTCTAAGAAATCTTTAACGGAAAAAGACATAACAGCATGTAGTGAGGACATGGCAAAGCTGTAGACACTTTTTTCCCGTTTTCATTTTTCTTTCTTTCTTAAATACACTAGAGGAAAACAACTCAAGCTGTGGTAGGATACAAGGGAGCTGAGCAGAAGCTAGGCAAAACAATGTGCAATGTTTTTAGCAAAATGAAGAAAAGAACGGAAAAGCAAAGCTTGATTTTGGAAGTCTCAACTCTCAAGTAAACAGACATGAAATCAGATTGGCTGCGAGAGGATATCCTTTTTCACTGCCTTTACACTACCGCCACCACAGCTTGTTCTGCCGTGCTCTTGTCATTCTGAGCATAGTGGTGGTGCACGCCATGCCAATTTATACGTGTCTCTTAGTTAGGTTACTTTGGTAGTCCCTGTAGTATGGATTAATGTCAATTTGAGACATTGACAACTGATTTTCAGTGAAGGAAACAGGAGAAAGGAGACGACGACTACTCGAAAACTCGTCCAAAATGCGCTTTGAATACGATCTTATAACTTTCCATGTGTATACAGAGGAGTCTGACGATACTTGTACTAATGTCGCTTTCAGTATCACATAACCATTTTACTTTCTTACCCTAGCAAACATTTTATGCGTCTGGATCTAAACATTTTACTTATTCCATTGACTATCGAAAATTACTACTATGTAAAAAATATATTCGCAGACATTGCTGACTTAAATAACATTTCCTCGTGGTTGACGAGCTATGCTGGAGAAAGAAGTGCAGCAGTACCTAACAATGCTGTATTTCTCTAATGGGGGTTTATCATTCAGGAAAAATATTTATGTACGTGTCTGTGATGAGTAAACGCTGTGATTTTCTCTCTGTACGTTCCCATCTCATCACATTTTTCCTGAGCTTTTCATACTGTCACTTCGCAGAATCACTTTCATACTGTAACTACTTTCTCTCCCACAAATACTCTAGAGTACCGGAGAAAACTGGCAGAGTCTAAGAGTATGCTTTATGATGTGATGTTTCAGATCTATCGTGGTTTACTACTCAGTATTATGAGTACTATTTTGACACACAAAATTCATGTATAATTTTTTTTTCTTTTGGTAGGGTATGGAGACGGAAACAATTTTTATTCATCGAATTCCCTAAACTATCCTTTGTCATATACAGAAACACGTAGAAAGCCCATAAACCGAATAAAAGCTCGAGCAAATGAGAGTATGTCGTTTCCGTTGTTGTCACTAAGCCGGATCGTTGCCATAAGCGAGATGGATAGACTCTCTGAACGTTATTCCTTAAGATACGTCCGACTGATATTCTTACAACGTAGCATGTCTGGTAACTTCATTTTTCTTCAAAAGTTTCTAGCTAATGTCAATGTTAGCAGTATAGGTATTCAGGTGAATTCTCTACTATACAGTCGTGCTTTCATGTCTCATACACACAAATCATCATACTATTTCAACTTTCATCTCCAACGTTGTTGTATGTGTCTTTCTTCGATCAAGTCGGGACGTTTTCATGAGAGAGCTACCTTTCCTGTTGGAGTCATACACAAAAGCTAGTCCTCCCTTGTTGTCTTTGTATGCATTGCATCAGCCAACAAGAGCAAATAACACAACTTTACTTTGTCCCTTTTTTATGAAGTAATCGCAATACTTGTTTTACTCTTGCAAACTGGAAACCATTTTATTTCGTTCCTGAAACAAGATGGCTACAAACCTGATTTTCCTTGGTTCCTTTCGGAGAACAACATCGTGATTCGAAAGAGAAAAAATGAAAATCTTTTCAAAAGGCTTTTCAAAAGAAAAAATAAGTACGGTCTAATGCATCCATATTATTACCTTAACCCATCACTTGTCAGTTTGATTCTTATTCGTCAAGGTAAACAGTTAACATGTTCAATTTTTTTTTTTTTGCGAATTGTAATTTTGTATTACTCTGGTTTACGTCAAGAATACAGTGACACTGATCTTCATTGCTTTTCAACAGTCTCCACTGGTTTCGAGTTCTACATATAGAAGAATTTTATAATGCAATTAAATGAAAATAGGGCTTCTGTCAATGCGATTGTGACAGACAGTTTTAAGTTCCAGTTTGACAGTATCTTTACGTATAAATATCATATTATAACGTGTCTCAAGTAAACAAACATCACCGTACTTTCTATTATAATATAGTGGTGTATACGGTTCCCGAGGCTGTTTCCAAAATTAACAAAAGATCCATACCTACTTGAAAAATATGGTCCCTTCAAGTAACGTTCGCAAAGAACAATACTCGAGCTCAAGTGGCGTTTTTATTTATATAAAAGACAAAACAAATCGAACAAAGTCTCGAAACTTTTGAGCTCGACTTATTTTCTTAAAATAATGCTAAACGCTGACCAGACTTCGAGTCTTTGTTTGATTCTGTTCTCCAGTACAAAACGTAGATGGAGATATTTGTTAAGATATCTGTAGTTGACATTACCAACTCTTTAAAAACACTGAAAAATGAAATACCTACGTACAAAATCCTTTCAAGATTTTAAACTATCAGCATCATTTTATGCACGAAATAATTTTAGGAAATTCCTAATTATATCCGCCCATGCGAAGCCCGCCTTTTATTAAGTAGCGAAAGCTGTCTGTCTGTCTGACCGTCTGTTATCGCCAAATCTCAGAAACGCTTTGACGTACAGACTTGAGACTTGGCGCACTGGTTTGCGTCATTAAGAGGATGCTTGTCACACAGTTTCAGAAAAATCGGGAATCGCTTATTACTGCTACATTAAAGAAGTGTGCCCTGTTGCACAATAATTGTAGCGCTTCGTGATGCACAATCGTAATGGTGCTCAATGCTTTCGCTACTTAGCAAGTGTGTATAACCGCGCTGGTTGTACACGGTTACGAATACATGCGCACGATCGAATAAGGCAGAAAAGCCGGTCAATAACGTCTTAACAATAAATCCGGATCGATTTTAGTTCATCAACTAAAAGAAAACCTGTCTGTTATCTGTGATTTGATTGTCAGACATGTCTTGCTGATCATTTTCTATCTCCCGTATTAAGCCGTGTACTACAAATATAAGTTGACAAACAAAATGTACCATCATCTTCAAAAGAGAAAACAGGGTATGTAGTTCAAAACAAGCTTAAGTAGTGTTTTTGGCAGGATATTACCCAACGGGCAACTAATGTCAAATCCTTTACATCATTTAAAAATGTAATTTCATACACAGTCAAGCTTCTTCTGTCTATCCATAAACTGTAGAGTTCGAACTAAATCGACTTAGAGAGAATATTCTAAGAGGAAAAAAGTTGTTGATGCTGTAGTCGTATTCCCTTTTTTACTCCAATTTACCTAAAAGCTTATGAAAATGGAAAAAAGAAAGAAACAACGAGATAAGTTTTGAACAGTACGGTGATTCAGAAAAAAATCCACAATACATTCAATTAACTTTTCATGAGATCAACATCAGTACGTAAAACAGTATAAGTATTGAAAAAGAGCAAACTTGAAGAGGCAGAAATCAGTTCAAGTGGAAGGATAAAATGTCAAGCGCTAACAGACAAGTTCATGTTATGAGAGCTTCATGCTGCTTTCTTCATGCATGAAGTGTAAACCTGATGGTGAATAAATATCAGCTTAGTTTTTCGTGAATATCTTATAGCAAATATACAATTTCCACTACTCGTCCGCTCGATCTGCTTCTGATCGATGATCCCTTTTAAATTCCGACATTACGTATTCACCCTCACATCTGTATTTCGTTGCTCAGAACTAACTATAAAGAGGAAGGAAGTATAAACAACATTACTTTTAAACAACAACTTCATTTATTTCAAACATGATACGGGCAGACTCTATTTTATTAAGAAGACAGGAAATTTTTTTGGGATCCTCTTTTCTGGCTTTACACACTCTGCCTTATTTTGTTCGCGTACAGTAAATTAATAGTAAAATGATTATAAATTATGATCATAAAAAATGCATGAGTGTACTACGAAATGGAATGGTAAAAATAACCTTTCTATATAATCTTGTCCGTAGCATCTTAAAGAAAATTCTAAATTGATCCCGAATGTACACATGAGCTCAAGTTGTGCATGGCATGGTCGGATTATGTACAGTGAAAGCCATGGGAGGTAAATGAAATCTCAGAGCACACCGAAGACGGAACTTAGCTTAGCTTTTTGCTTACAAGCATCACACTTCAGCCATTGTTGCATCGAAAATCCGTTTCAACATTACATATTATTACACGTATTAAAGATTCCATTTCTTCCCAAAAGCACTGAACCGCTTTATTCAGGTTTGAATGGAAAAAGCCCCATGTTCCCTCGTCCAAATAAGGTGCTCAGGTCTATTATGCTTTATAATGTAAAGTAAAGCATTTTAATGTAGACAGTGTCACATCCTATGTGTGGTAATAGCACTCCCTAACTCGTCACTACATGTGTCCATTAGAATGCATTCATGAGACAAGAAGACAAAACCAGCATAACATCACAACCTGTCACGAAATTTCCTACACTTCTTTTTTTTTTTGCTTTTCAAGGTAAATTTCTTGGAATTGAAAAGGTGTCATCATCATCATCGTCGTCTAACATAAAGAAAGTAGCTGCATCATTTACATTGTACCTATTGTATTTGCGATGCAAATTTTTCCTTCCTCTGATTTTCGTTTTTCCCGAAAACTTTTTATAGTAGTTTCCGCATGCGACAGAATCACTCAAACACTGACATTATATACACGTAATAATTCAGCCATAGACAACGTTTTGAAAAGGTTTTTTCGTACTATCTTCATTAGCATACGATTTCAAGCAGAATGGATCGTTGATAAAACGGATTCACCCACAATGTGTCAGATTTCTTTTGAGCTGAAAATTTTCCAGCACGCTTAACGATGAAATTTGCATGTTGACATAAAACCTCAGAGTTCATAGTATTTGAAAGAAGAAAAAAACCCTACACGGTTGTTTGAATCGTTATGCATCAAAACGTAATTTCTGACTAGACACAGACATGATTACAAAGTGAAAGTTGGAGAAATTGCCACCTGCAGTTTAATACAAAAGACCTCATGGTGATGCTTTTCCCCTAGCCTATCTTGAATTTTAAGACTAAGGGGTGCCACTTCAAAAATTAGTAGTTACTTCGAACACATTGGATATGTCAACTATGTGGATTCATATTTCCAAAGGAAAATGTTTCCAGTTTACAGATTGCATCAAACCGTTTCCTCACAAACTAATATATTCTCGTTATCCAATATTCTACTAAGGAAAACAAATCTGTAAAAAGAGAGTATACCACTATATTTTATATTGATGTACTGCTTTACAAACAAAATGTTTTGGGAAAAAGCCTCCTGCAGTTAGCTGTCATCAATCAGTTTCCATTTCCCATGACACAACAAACTAGAGAAGAGAGACAGCAAAACTTTTTATCCTTATTGCCCTTACTCCTGGATAGACTTCTAGCTACTTTTCCAATTTTCTTACTATTTACTCAACATTCTTTTGGCCGACATTATTCAACATTCATGTTGTTTAGTTTAACGCTTTTAGTAAATATGTACCTCTACAGAGAGGTAGTATATACTGGCATTTTTTGGTTCGTGTAGCCGGGACACAAGTCATCTGGAAAAATTTGTACAAGGGCAAATACACACTAACTGACATAGTGTTCAAAAAATATAAAAACTTCTGTTCCTGTTAGAGTCGATATAATGTTTACCATTCTGTCACTGAAAATCATGTTTCCTTTTTTATCATTCCTTCGTCGGATTTCAATTGAATAAATAAATTCACAAACGAAATCCTTTCCATACTTTTCGCTTTCTAGGCATACACACAGGGCTCATCTCTAGAATATTTCGAATAGAAAGTGCGAGTACGACCATCACATGCTAAAAAAGTAGAAGTTGATCGATCTTGGTGAATTTTTCTATTCCAAGAAGACTATCAACAAACAACTCTGTTTCTCTACCCGTAACAAACTCAGCTTGAGTAGTTACTTCCAGTCTGCCACCATCTCTTCGTCATCATCCATTGTGTCTTGTATCTCTAACAAGAAGGTTTACTCAGAAATAGTAGGTTTTTGTAGTAGGTAGGTTTGGTATGTCATATCAACACGTAATGGGTTCGGTCCCACCATTTTCTTCTGCTGTTTTGAAAAGCGTTTTTCTCTACTCGATACACTGACAGTGTTTTTCCTCGTTCTCTCTCTCTCTTTCTCATCATAAAAGAACCACTTTCTCTCCGTCTGGTTATCAGATGTGCTAATGGCGAAAAGCCATTAAGAAATGGAAGCTTGCACGGAGACAGAAAAATTCTTGTTGGCTTAGTGTAAAAAAGTGTTATGATCACACAAATTCATGTAATGTAGTATTTTGTTTGTAAGAAAACATGAGAAGCAAAGTGAAAAGGAACACTTTCAGTTTGAGTAAAATAATAGTATAATCCTCACTTACACCACTGCTCCATTCTTTTCCTTAAAATATGCTCAAACAGACTTAGGACAGAAACGAAATAACTAAACAAATAGTTTCAGGTATTTCTGCTTGGAAAAAAGTGAGAGGGAAAAATTAATGAATTTTACTATCGTTTTCCCTTTGGTTCACGTACATCACGAAACGTCTGTGAGATATGGGCTGTATCACCAATGCACACATATGGATTGCTTGATTTTTTTTGCGCAGAGAGCATCTCAAATAATGAACATTATTCATTCTGGTAAAAAGGAAAAGTCAACTTATTGCTCATGTGCCCGTTCTAACTTTGTGCGGCATGCATACAAAATACATTTCATTCCAGCGAGCAGAAGGGTTACAGCGTATACAAAAGAGAAAGTGAAAGAGGTACATGTAACTTATGTAAAATGGATAAAGCGTTGTCAAATCAGCCATGAGAAGAAGTGGTGGACCTAGTTGCCAGCTGTGGTGCCCTGTTTGGTGGCCCTTGAGACATATTCTCTATTCATTTACTCATTCTTTATTCAGACAGTTCAAGTCATGCAGAATTTAGTGACGAACATAGAAGAGACCGAATTGGCACATGGTGGCAAAAATGTATGGGAGCAGAAGTGGCTTGTGGGCTTGCTTGGAATTGAGGTAAATTGGAAATTCGCTTGCTTCTATCAGAGCGGAGTTTCATTAGTATAGTAAATACATAGGGTGAAATCCTCTCATCACTATTCTAAAAGTCGTATGAATTTAATTAACTTGTTTAAAATTCAAAATATAAACGGAACTTCATAAATTGCTCGTCAACAGCAATGTCTTGACATATTGTACATGTTATACTACTCATCTCTGAAGGTCTACATAATATTTCTGCTCATGATGCATTGTATTATTGAATTCTCAGTGATTCACATAAGCACCGAATTATTCATGGGCAAAAGAACAGACGCTCTCATCCCGAAACCAATAGCAACTTGATTTCTGTGTGGCACATCGTCGTCGTCGTGATTTATAAATCAATTTAGGTTGATAGCTAGCGTAATAATTCGACTTGGCTATGAATAAGGGCTTTTACTAGTAAAAGTTGAAAGTTTTATTTTTAACATACAGTAAAGGCGATTCACAGAGTAAGACAGTAATTTGGAGAAGAAGACTCAATACGTTCTACATAATCTATGGCTATCAAAATTTTTGTTTGAATGATAAATGTTGGACCTGACCGTTGTTACATGGCGATGACAAAATGTGCAATGTATACGGCAATGGTCGAAACGGTATTGTTAGCGTATTGCGATAATTGTAGAAGACTCCTAAAATAAGCCTCATGGATACACTGGTCAGGTCCAACTGCTGTCCTTTGCTTGTTGTTGTTTCCACTATCCTATTCGATACCGTGTCTTAGAATTCTTCTATGTACTTAAGCTATGTATGTATTTATGGTAAGGATGTGAAATGTCTTCTTCTGTATCATTATCATTTTTCACTAGTAGATTAAAACTTCGGAGGCAACTCGAAGTTAGTTTGTACAAGAAAATGATAAAAGTGAACCGACCAAATATATTCGCTAATGTATGTGTTTGCCGAATTGTATAACAGGTAAGGCAATATTTTTAAAAGAATTTTGGAAATATAAAACTTTTTATTAAATTAACATTATCTAACGCGGGCGTTGGAAGCTCATTGCAAGGACACGTGCAATAATCTCATGCTTACAAACTCAAACATACTGTCCACTTCCAACCTACACTGTATGTCACGTAATCCGTCCATCGTCTTCTCCATCAAAACACATTTGCCTCTTAAAAATACATGAAATTCAACAGGACATACACTTTCCCTTGGACGTTATGGCATATATCAGTCGATAAAAGCGATTTAATTCTGACAAAATAATGTTAACGCACCCAAGTTATCCCTAGAGCTTCTTTTTTTATTTTTAACAAAAAAAAGTATAATCGGTTGCTAGTCCTCGTTCGAGTCATACTTTTATCCCTTCCCACGAGAAAAGTCACACCAAAATGAGGAGCTCTCACTCGACGAGCTTTTTATACCCGTGTGTGGGTCTGCTCCTGATGATAATAATGACGGGCTAAAGCGCCTGATCCTTTCTGAACTGTGGCTCCATATCCAAAGCCAGAAAAAACATACTCTGCGAACATCGCTGTCGTTTGTAGACGTATATTTTTACAGTAAAAGCATAATACCTATAACAGTACTTTTAATGTTTTTCATTGTCATGGAGCCCGTACCTACAGCAAAAGTACATAAGTTACTTAGGTGGAGGAACAAAATCTGGTGAAGCCATTAACATGCTTGTCCTTTGTCTTTGCGAAAGCAACGCAACTGACAATAGTAAATGAGATAGGATACGCATAACAAAATTGCCATCTCTCCTCTCTAGAACTCCGAACGTTCTTTTTAGTTGCAAAGCCGAAATCATACGAGAATTTAGACATTGTTTTAGATCAGCTTCACGTTTGTATGTTATCTTATGATGTAGTAGTTCATTTTCCAGACTGTGTGAAGAAAATACCTTTTCCCAGAGAGAAGAAAGTATTCCTAGCAATAATAAAGAAGGAAAGCGCAAGTGAAAACAAAAACTTTCGTGAATCCTGTCAACGAATATAATGAGATTAAATGAAGGAATCAAGCTCTGATTTTTAAGGATAGCTCTCAGTAGAATATAAGTTTACTCCGCTTTCTGTGTCGACAGCATTTTAGAATATGCTTTCTAATACTAAAGTTGTTTACATTCTCTATATTAACAGGATATTACTACTTAGTGTAAACATGGGTCGGGGAGTATTGCAAATTTACAGGCAGGTTTCTGTTTTCCGGAATGAAGACTGAAATTCGCTGTGTATGAACGGCCAACATAGGGCTAACGTTTTCTTAGCTCACGAATACTTCATTTTGTCGGATAATGTGCTAAGTATTTTCAAATAGCAAGAAGTATCAGATGAGTGTATAGGGTTGCCACTGATCTGACTAACTACAAGCATTGACACTCTATAACCTAGATACACCATTTACAAAAACATTTACGTACTAGTTGAATGAAAGATGGCGATGGCCTAGATGCGACGGTGAGTACAAAAACAACTTGGATTTAACGCGGATTCCCATTGTAAAGAAAATGTCCGACCGATACTGCAATATAAGGCGGCACTATCTGATTAAGGAAATAAAATGCACAAGGAAACTCCACGTCCTAAGCATGTTTTCATGACTGTTCAACTTCAAACGCTATATTGAAAGAACTTTCTCCTTGCCATTCGTGTCATATGTAAAATGGAGGAAGGTTGGAGTACCTTTTCTTTACTTTTCGCGCACTATTCCACATCAAAGCCTTCTGTGTGATGAGAAACGAGGGAAAATGTGGTGAGATAATGTGAAAACATGGTCATATATAAAAAAGAGAAAGCTGGAAATCGAAAGGATGCTCGAATGATCCTTTTTTTCGCAGAACCAAGTTATAAGTTACACGTGGTGCCTGGTCGAGAAAGCCGTATGAAAGGATGCCATGCAATAAAGATTGAGAAGATTTGTTGGAATATTATTGGAACCGACACACTCTTAAAGTTATAAGGAAACTAGCTTCATACATGCTACATGTGAGCATGTGTACCATAGAAATGCAGCTGGCTGCTTGGTTATATACTTGTGGCGTNAAGGAAACTAGCTTCATACATGCTACATGTGAGCATGTGTACCATAGAAATGCAGCTGGCTGCTTGGTTATATACTTGTGGCGTGAGTAAAATATAAAGTGTTGTGGGGTGGAAGGAAGAAAAGTACCGGTATCATTATATCCACATTGAGTTAAAAGGATACTTGAAGACAAGATAAGGAAAGAGCCAGGGGGAAAAGGCAGTACGACTTACTTTTTTTTTGCTTTTCTCTTTTCATTTTGTGTGGAGATTATGCCGTCGCCCTTTGATCTGTTGGTTGAGCTACTACCCGTTGTGGTAACAGGGACAAACTGAAAGATACTATCTGAACGTAATTTCTGCAGTGCATTTGCACAATTTGTCAACAGTCGCTGAGACAGCAAAGTAGTGTGAGTCCGGTAAGTAAATATACGGCCCATATAATGTACACATTTTCATATTACATTACTGGATTCTTTTAGTAAGAAATCAAAAAGAGAAAATAAAACATCTACAATTCATTCCGAGATTGGCCAAGCATAACCGTATTAACGTAGAAGCTTCATTTGTCCAGAATATTTAGTCAGAATCCGTATACATAACAACTAAACTACTATTCCATATAAGTAGTAAAGCTAACACTATAGAACCTATTTTCGCGAAAAGAATTTCGTTTGTGTAGCCTTTTCATCCCCACCCAATCAGGAGTTCGAACAGCCATTACTTTTTTTAGGGCGACACGGCTTTGAGTTCCATTTTTAAAATTTATGGCCGAATAAATATTTCTTGACCAGAAGGTTTTTCATTTTATTTAAGATCCTGTAAATCAGTGTTGGTTCTCTTTGAAAAGCTCTTGTTCCATATTGACTTACGTTCATGTCCACTGCAGTAACAAAAAAAACTGATCAAAAGTTTTGAAAACCATAGACCAGGTTGATCTATTGATCCTAGTTTATTTCACCATCACCTTACGTCAGCTAAAAAGAAAAGCTATTGGTATCTATGTTAGTAAACACTGACTAGAACGAAACATTGAACTTAACATGTATTAGCTAGACAATGCTGCCATTTTTCATGGTTCGTAATGGTCAAAGTTTATTAGCATCAAAGATCAAGCGTAATAGTAATTTTGGTACGAAGCCATTGGGTATCTATAGTTTATGTCCATGGCTTATACTCGATAACAATCTCTTTTTCGATTTTACTTCAAAGACGTAATCTCTTGTCATACCCTGAGGAGCATCAAACACCCAAAGCATTATTTTCTTTCTTCTAAACCCACTGTTCTGTTGAAGCCGACAACGTAGTGAATTGAAAGCGATGGGGAAAGGATCGTGCCATTCCCACATTCACCATCACCACCTCTTTTTGGAGTGTAGCTTTTGGATTCTCTGTAAATGGATTGTGAACAATTCTTAAAAACCTATTTTAACTTTTTCTTGAAAGAATGATAGCTGAGAGGGGTCTATAAAAGATTTATTATTTTGTTTACAACAGTGCCCAGCTTGTCCAGTTACGTGAATCCGTGATACTATTCTGCGCAAAGTTTAACATCCCGGATCACTCATTGTTCGAAAACTTATTGTATGATAACGTTTCGTGTTTCCTAGTATGAATGAAATTACAGTGAAATCAACCAACCGGGAATCCTTTCTGTTTGACAGATGTAGGTCAGACTAAAATCTGGATTATAATGTACACTGGAGAAATGGTACACATTTTAAGACCAGACGCGGTTGCTGTTCTCTCTGGAATTTTTTTTAGTAATACTGATAATCACGGACAAAATAGGTTGTTATAGGAAAATTGTGAAATTGTGAAAGTTCACTGGCGACAACCAAATAAACGAAACTGTGAAAGGAAATGAGAAAGGAAGAAAGCAACAGCGTGGTAAGTCCTGACATAACAATATATCACGAAGGAAAAAGGAAACATGAAAACAAAAGATGTAGTCATGTAACGCGGGTGCAATAAAAAAAGGTTCTTACAATGGAAAAGGAAGCGTTTTCATATTTTACTGCTTTACATTTTGATTCTCTTGACACACTGATACTTCAATCGGATCAAGGGACGAAGTTCCTGAAGTGCGTAGACATTCTATAATACGGTGAATCATAGCCACGAAAACCTTCATGGATGGTAAGTAGAACGGGACTGTCAGATCTATGTTCTTCGATGGAGACTGTTGCGTATGCTGGTTTTTTCAGTGTATTAATTACTCCATATTGCAATTTTCATAGATAAATCCTGTCACATGTGCTAAAGGAATCCAGCATGTTAGATCCTTTGAACTCAGAAATCCTCATAGTATCTCATAATAGAAATGTCTTTTTATTGTAAATATTACATACTTTTCAAATAAGCATTTTTAATCACAGAGGATACTAAAACATTGTTTCAATGGTAAATAAGGTATTAATCGAATCAACAAACATATATTTGCATCTAACGTTGAATAAAATATTAGCATTTCTATTACCCGAGGATGATCTACTAAAAAAACATTTTCTCAACGGGAATTTAGTGTATTAACCCTAGGAAAGATGACTTTGCGGGGGTCTAGCGTGTTTTTGTAAGCGAATGAGATTTTTGCATGTCGTTTGAGAATATACATTAATAGTAAACAAGAAATAAACATAATAAATAGCAACAAATGCGAAGGAGGCAATAATATTCGCACAAACTTTCTACTGGATGCATTAGGGCCAAGATTTAAACCGGATGTTGTAAATCCAAAGCAGAAGGTTCAAAGTCAACATAACCCTCATCCTTGGGCTAGTGAACGGGGTGAAGATACTGTTATGATTTATTTCAGCACAAAATAATGTTATTCTTTTTTCTTCACTTATTTTCTGGCCATCTTCCGGGACCTTTCTGGTTTTTAAAGTAAAATT
>VICI01000813.1:0-29814 GCA_019593645.1 Akabosia matsudoensis
GTTTCTACATTTAGATAGAACTATTTTTTATCGCGAAAGCTCTTTAATTAATCCATTTATTAATCGCTATCTCAATTAAGAAACATGGAATAGCCAACGTAGCTCCGCAAAAATAAGCAAGACTTACAGCGATAAATTGTTCAAGCTTAAGTGCAATCGGTTGGTCCGCATTTACGGGTTCACTTTCATTAAGACTTTCTGTATTACTATTGCCCTTTTCCGCCGACACTGACCGTTTTAACCTTTGCGTTTCTTCATTCCAAAATTTCTTCACAAACTTGCCAACAATTCCAGAGTCCCTTGCGATACCCAACCAATTATTCAAGGCAACTTGAAAAATAGAGTTTTTCTTAAATACAGTCGCAATATTGAAGCTGAACAGAGGATCTCGGTCATCTACCAAATACACGCTCCTTTTCGATTTCGGCCATTTCAGGCCAAATTTAATGGCTCCAACTAGAACAACATTCCTCCAGGATACGCATACCGTTTTGGACCTCATTTGCTCGTCCATGCACTGCCCTGCGTCTTTCATAGGAACAATCTTCAAACGCTTCGAGAAATCCACAACCATTGGATTTAGCGTGGATTTGAACACGTTTAATTCCAAACCCCCTGGTGATATCAGCACCAGTTTGTATTCCTTTTGATTGAACAAGTCAGAGAATGACTTTGGGAACAATGGCTTCTCTGGGAATGTTAGAAATCCAACTAAATTGCTTTTGTACGCAGTTCCAACCACAAAACTCAACAGAATACACAGTAATACCATAGCTTTAACCATTCCAACTTTTCTAGAAATATTTACATCTTGCTCCAAAACAATCATTAGCGGTGACAGGGTTGCTTCTACCAACCCAGCAAAGAAGCGTTGTCTCCCAGCCTGTTTTTGAGAAATTCCAGGATATTCCAACAAAACGAACGTTGCAGTCAACCCAAGCAATGAGCCTAGCGTGAAGAGCCATACTCTAATTGTCAAGGGCGACAGGAGTGCGTTCCAGTGCAGTTTTGGGATGGGTTCCTTGACAGTAAACGTTATTGGTGCGTGATAAGTTGTTGTTGAATAGTCCACGTAGGGATACCTGTCATAAGATATCCCCAAAGCTGCACAAACATCAGCAGGTCCATGCTGAAGTTGTCCCACAAGGCCTGACCAGGAACCATTCTTGTCAAGTTTACCGGGCGGAAAGTGCTCGTTATACATGTCCATAGAAAAATTAAATCTTTTTGAAAAATCGTCAAGCAGGTCAAAGTACACCCCTGCATGCCTTTGGTTACCGATTTGTTTAAAAGTAAGTCCAAAGTTGAGATGAACTAATTTGATAACACGTCCGTTCAAGTTGTTGGTATTTACGAGATGAGGGAATGATGCACAGTTAACAAAGCTACCTGTGTAAAGGCTAGGTTCTGTAAGAAACTTGATGTTGCCAACCTGATCGGGAATCGTTTCCAGATAGACGGCTATTTTTTTGCGTAACACATTCAATGCATCCGTTTTTGTTAGAAAATCTTGTAAATTTTCATACCCCGCTGAGATGAATACGAAATTGTCATGAAGCGGATGTCCAATTGACTTGATGAATGATGCATGATGCGTGAGATTTGCTGACAAAGATGAATTTTGGATTATTGGTACGAAAATGAAAATATTCCAACAGTACTCCTTGGGTCCTTTCCTAAGGCTTAGGTTTCCATCGCCCTGGGCAATGTTAAATAGCTGGAAAGGTTCTGCTAAAGTAATCATGGAATCAGTGAACGAATCAATATCTGATTTACTGGCAGTTATTCTCACAAAACAAGATGGGAGCAATTTATCCAGATTTTGCAAAACCATGTCTATGAAAGTAAACCTATAAGAGAGAGTATCCTTTTCGTCCGATACAAAGCTACTTTCCCCAAGATTCCATAGAAACATTTGGAGTAAACTTGTGCTGACGTATATTGGTATAACCATGACTACTGCTGTTCTTAAAGCATTCTACTTTGGAAAATGTTATTTACAGTTCAAAGGTATAAGTTGATGAACGATGAACCAATATTTCGTGTCCGTCTAGCTTAGAACTTCAAAATGATCGTATGATATTTCAACTAGTAATCAATTTCTCTGTGGGTATAACTATTATAAGAACATTGAGTAATTCATTGAATTATTGCATACTCCATCACTCTAGTTGATAATACGCAGCCTAGCGTTCGCTCTATCATCGATATCACCTACTATTTTTCGCTAACACGTTCGTAATCGTGGAATGATCAACAAAACATGACAATTACGGAAAGCACGGGTACGAAAGTTGACTGCTTTATCTGCATTATGATGATTCGATAGTGAATGCTAAATGCGTGGCTAAATGATCGGCTTTTAAGATCATTGACAATTAGACTCTGCACCTCCCTCCAACGGTCTCATCGGCTTCCAGAAGATTGGTATGTCCATTTAGGACATAGGGTGTGCCTATGTTGCATATGTCATTTCCAGTTGTTATGCCAGTACCATGGAGTTGCTAAAATAATAGAACGCAGGCTAACATTCATTTTCTTTGCTTCTTGAACTTTCCCCTCTTGTATATATTGTAAACGCAAATGCAGCTTTTGACTCCTATTGCTTCATCGATTTTGCATTGTTTGTTTTTCACCAGGAAGCAAACAGAATGTTCAATTCTCATAAAGTTGACTCTGGTACGAAAATATCCGACCACTCTAACAACCGCCATCCAAACAGTGAGACTTTTTCATCAACCACTTCTGTGCATAGTTCTCATCTTTCCCGAAAAGAACTTTTGAGCCAGTCCCCTATACTTAATTCCGTCGAAGATAGCGACCAGCGTGACGATGGCACACATTCAAATAAGTCCCGTTCTTCGTCAAAACCCAAACGCGCTAGTGCTAAAAGTACACAGCCCGAGGAATCTTCAATTCCTACTCCTCGAACAGTTATTCCGAAACTCCTAAAGGAGCAAAATCGAAAAACCCGTGGTACCTGGCATAGAAAATTCGACTTCACTCGGACGATTCTCGGCTACGTAGTTGGACTCCACAACTTTTTTCGGTTTCCCTACATGTACTACAAATTCGGCGTGCTATTTTTTATGGCCTATCTTATCGCAATGTGGGTTGTTGGAATGCCAATTGTCTTTCTCGAGTTCACCATCGGTCAATATTACGGCGTGAGTTCGTCTGTCGCTTTTGCACACATGTCACCCATATTAGGTGGGATTTCAAAACTAATCACTTGGAGCTGTATCCTCAATGGTTGGATCTACACGGTGATGACAGCTTGGATTAGACTCTACTCTGGAGACGCCAACAGTTGCATCAGAGGATGGGAGGTATGTATTCAAGAGCATTACTATAATACTCCCAACTGCTACACAGGCTCTTTAGATGACCAATGCAATGACATCAGCATGGCTGATCATCATGGACTTGACATCAACGTCGTAATAGGAAACGACATGCTCTATTATAACTTTAAATGCCGAACTATCGACTACTATTGTAAAGCACATGGCTGGAAATCGGTTCCAGGAAAACGGGTATGTGTTAATGAGCGCGGCATGAAGCACAGCATTTATAGCAGAAGGTATCATGCTTCCCAAGAGTTCTTCTAGTAAGGAAATAAATCTTTTAGCTCAGAAATTAATTATTATCAGAGCAACTTACAATCGATTACATTTTTGATTTTTTTAAAAGTGGAATTGTGTTAGGGTTAAAAAGGGCCATGGACAATGACAGAGAGAAGACAGTAATTGAAAGTACCTTAAAAGTAACCAATCTAAAAAATCTTAGCGATGTTGTTGCTGAGATTCATAAAAGGACCAACTCGACCATGGCGTAAGTCAAAATCCAGTAATGAGTACACTTTAGGATCTATGTAAATAGGTGGCATTACTGAAATTTTGGATTTGAATTTACTGCATGCGAAGTAAGCAAAGGGATATGATTCTGATCGATCGCAATCCGAATGAGCTGATACGAGTTTTTCATGATAAGCTTCGCTCGGGTAGTCAAAAAGATCGAAGTCAGCTAGACGATATAATGGAAGATGTTTGGACACACAAAAATCAACAACGTTATTGGACAAAGGAAGGACAACAGTTATGTGCTAACAATGATAGTTCCGCTCTTTTCGAGTTCCGTCAATTGATAGTTACTACTTGGGTGATGATTGCCGTGTTTCTGTTTGAAGACTTGCTTGAAGTATCGTTTTTCAGTTATATTTTGAATGCAGTTCCTGTTCTATTTCTACTGGTAATAACTGTAAGGGGTAAGCACAATGAGCAACGTATTTCAAATTCCTCCATGGTATTCATCTGGGTGACAATTAGCTACCAACGTAAATAACTTTCCATTATTTCCACTAGCTTTAAACTTTGAGTACGCTTGGTATGGACTTAAGCACGTACTTGCATTTAGAAAAGATTTTCTTAGTGACCTGTTTGCGTTGGAGATGTGGACTGAAGCTGTGATCCAAGCTATTTACACAACGGGAATCGGAAATGGTGTGCTCATAAGTTTGGCTACATTTAATAATTTCGACCACAATTACATGACGTAAGTTTAGGTAAGGGTTGTTACTAAATGAAAAGTTTTTGATTTTAATTACATATACTCCTGTTTTTCAGAGATTTGTACTGTTCAATGATCTGCTCCGTGCTGACCTCAGTTTGTGGAGTTCTCGTTGTATTTTGCTCACTCGGGGACTATGCCCATCGGTACAATATTGATGTTCCGTTTGGAGAATTTTGGGAACTTGCTTCTTCTAGTTCCGTCGAGTTTTGTTATACGGCCATGTCCATATTCCTCACCTCAGTTAGTGACTCAAAGGTTTTCGTGCTTATGTACTTCTTCATGCTGACATCATTCGCTTCAGATACGACGGTAGGCTGAGTTAGTTTTTTTCAGGGGTTTTCAACTTTTAAGAAGCATACCACGATATTTGGTATTTAATGCTAAAACACATAATCCGTATCAACAGATTCGTCTGGTGGAACACACACTTGATACAGTAATGAACATTTCTTCCAGGCTGAACCCAAATAGGACAGTGGTACTTGTTGCTGTTTGCCTTATGGGCGTTTTGTTGCTAGTTCCAATGATGAAAAACGGTGGTTTCGTGTTTTTCGTCGAAATAGAATACTTTACATTCAGATTCGTGATGCCAACGATCGTAATGCTAGAACTGGCTGCATGTGCGTTCATCTACAAGGCGTCTCGCATCCTGGATAACAGTGAGCAAATGGGAGTCATCAAGTCGTACTCATACCGGATACTCTTGACCGTACAGATGTATGTGTCGGTTGTTGTCTTATTAGGAGTCATAATCGGAAACTTTGTCTGCCATACGAAACACCGATTCAACGGTTTGGAGGAGGAAATTGTCCATGACTCAGTAGGTTGGACCTTGTACGCTAGTACAATTTTAGTGGCGCTTATGGCAGTAGTTGAGCAATTAATTGTAGTTCACCCTTCTCGTTGGGTTTGGCTCTGCGTTCCCTTAAAAAGGCCGAGAAAGATTAGGCAAGCGTTTGTAAAACGAGTTGGCGTGAAAAAACCGGATGAGCAGACAGATGAAGAGGCTATTCGGGATGCAGCCATGAGATGGGCCCAATTGGAAGCTGAATTGAGGCAAGCAATGATTAAAAACATTAGAGAAAAGCGGAATTCTAGGAAAAGCCGAGGAAGTACAAGCTCTCGCAATTCTGCGCAGTTCTCAACGCTGAAATCGCTTGACAAAGTGCGTATATATAGCAAGGGCTCGACAAGTGCTCAATTGCAAGATAAGAACTCAAAAAACCAAGAGAGTAGTATGGCTAGTTGGGGTGGTGTTGCAAGCACAGGACACTCTGGTATATCTGATGATTACCAGTCCGACAAAAATAGGTCTAAACACAGTAGCAAAAAACAAACTGGTAAAAAGTCACGTAGAAGGTTAGCATTTGCGCATGTAAAGAATGCTAACTTGTTTTCCAAGCTGATGGCTGCAATGTCAGGGAAAGCGTTAGCAAATGGGAAATACTATCATGCTAGGAGGCATGTTGGTGGGGGGACCAGAAGGAAACTTGTAACAAGAGAAACCCCAGATGGAACCACGACAACTGTTTTGGAAGATGATGATGATGAGGGACAATCTGATGATAGTTTAATAAGGTGTTTTTCGGATGCATACATGTATTTTTTTGAATCGTTGAGTATATTTTGTCAGTTTTTTTAGCTATGAAGACGAAGATGCAACGATTGAAAAGAAAATGGAACCCTTGAACGAGGCAATGGACTACATAAGCAAGTGGCCAGGCAGACTGGACGAGTCCGAATTAGAGAGCCAGGGTAGCACCTCCGAGGAGTCGCTTTCATTCTCAGAATTAGATTCTGATAATTGAAAAAATTCGATGCTATTCTCCGATGTATTTTACGTGCGCGTGTGTGTGTTTAAGTATTTACAAGTAAGTATGTTTCACTTATTACAGCCACTCCTCTTGTTGTAGTAAAAACCCATGTGTTTTTAATAGTGTTTGCTGCTTTCACCTTGGTTGCATATTAAGGGTAAATGTAGCAAATACAGCCCTAGTGATGAGGAGGAATAGTTTGAAGCGTCAGTAAACTATAAAATGTACGTTTTGGCCAGCCATCTCGGCGTAATTAAGGGTGAAGCGAATATAAAGTGTAATTAATATCAGATGTAGTCATAGTATTCACTCTGTCTGCTGTCAACATCGTATCACATCTATTTATCATCGCAATAATTAAGGTAGTAGGTACTATTTTTTATTGCTCGTTTTTTACGTCCTGTTTGTACAAGTTAGGTATAAAGATACCATTTTTAGATGGTATGAATGTCTTCTGCATCGCGCTTCACCTTAGAACGCAACTGACTACCCGATTCGTCTTGATGTACATTTCAGACATCAAGCAGCATTCATCACAATGATAACCTCACCTTGGCATATCGCACTTTACCTTATTGCCGTAGTTGTATGTTCAAGTGGAGCCAAACTTGACTTTCCAATAACAAACAGTAAACGCATCCTTCATACCACTAGTCAAGTCCTTGTTGATATTTTTGAAACGCGAAGAAAACTTTCTGTTATGAGGTGTTCTGTGAAGCTTATATTTGATACACAACTAACAAGTCTTGTCAAGGGCGAAAACAAACTAGTCACTTCTTTTAACTGGGTCAATATTCATTTTCCAGACGAACTTCTAATCTATTACTATCAGGGGGGAAACATTTCCCTACATGAAAATACTTTCTATTCTTCACCAGCCTCAAAATTTTTTTCCAGCTGCTGGTTTACAATATTCTTTCTGACTGCAGCAAAACATCCGTGGAAAGAATCTGTAGGAGATGTTGCCACCATAGGAAATCCAAATTTTGACTTTTTCATAGCCGTGTCTTTGAGTAAGAAGACTCTGATACATTTTCTTTCTCCAGATGGAATATTGACCAGCGTGGTTTGGAAATTAGGAATAAACCCGCAGGTAGACGAAAATGGTGCATTTCTTCGTATGACGTATTTGGTAGAGCCGAAAGTATTCAATGGCAAAATAGACGAATCTGTGTCACACGAAGCTGCAACCTTGGCAGTGCGCCCCAATAACTTGAATGGTCATACTTTTAGCTGCGCATACTTTAATTTTCCTCCATACGTAGTTACGTTTCCCAATACTCCAAACGGAATCGATGGAGTGTCATTTCGTCTTATCCAGGAAATATCTCGAGGAACCAACGCAACCTTTGTATTCTATTCAAGTGCAAACACAAGAAAAGGATTCGGAATTTACTCTGAGAACAATCAAACTTGGGGTCCTGGTCTCATCCAAGAAATCATTCTCTCTAGGGCAGATGTTATTCCATTAGTAGCCCCTAGTGTACAACGCATCCCATACATAAGTTTTACTACTGCATCAACTGCCAATACTCTCGTGTTATGTCTCCAGTCACCTCATTCAATCCGGCACTGGCAGTCATTAATACATCCACTGGATTCTACGGTTTGGTTCGCAGCATTTTTAACTTATATCTTCGTCACTACAGTGTACTCTATTAAACTATGCCTACAACAGAGAGTCTTTACTGCTCTCGATGGAGGAAAGAAAGCTATAACTCTGATTGATACAAGTTTATCTTTGTTTTTCTCAATTATGTTGGAACAAACGGCACATCTTCCACACCCTACAATATCACGAGTTATGGTGATTCTTTGGATAACGTTTTGCTATTTGCTTGGGACGGCATACAAGAGTAACTTGGTTGCATATTTGACGTTTTTGGATAAACAAATAGTGCCATCCAGTTTTGAAGACCTATCACGATTTGCTCCTCATTATGGCATTATGCTTCATAATGTGGGAGGAATAGAAATTGACTTACTTATAAAATCGACCAATCCGCTGATGAAATCAATAGGTAGGCGAGCAAAGATAACGAAAAATATTCTAGAGTGTCTTCGGTTTGGGAGCCAGGATATGTCGGTTTGTATTGGTTGGCGGGGTTCAATGACTAACGCTCTGGCGCAAAATTCCGAATCAAACCCAAAATTCAAATCTATGTTTATTCCAAACAAGCATGGAGGCATAGCGTTGGGTTGCATTGGGCTTCCAAAGGGATCTATATTTTGGGAGGTTATCAATCGATACGTGGGAATAGCTCGAGCTGGATTTCTTCCTGACTTGTGGCAGCGTCAGTTTTATCAAAAAGTAAAACTACAAGCGAAACGCGACTATAAAGCAGAACATGCCTTAAATTTTCACAAAGGTAAGACCGAGGGGAGGACTCCAAAAGACGGTCTCGATCATGTTCCTCAGCCTCTAAGTTTTGGAAATCTCGCCATAGTGTTTAGCTTGATAATTTTGGGAGACATGATTTCATTAATAGCATTTTTCTTGGAACTTTATAAGATCATTTATATAAAAATGGCGAAACTTATCAACTTTTGCCAATCTTGTGAAATGTCTTGTGAATAATTTTGGATCGATAAATGTTTGCCCAGTCTAATACACAGTTGTATAAACAGAAATACGTTGCCTAAAAATAAATTTGCCTACATCGATTGCACGAATATCAAACAATATGACGTTGAAGTCATCGATATATAAATTTTACTTTACATAGCCACACACCTGGAAACTGGAAAATTATGTTTTTGTCCATTAGATAGGATATTAGATCTCATCTCATGGAATGTTAAGTGTTTAATAGTTATTTTGAGATTGATGGTTAAGATTACAGTAATTGACTTCCAAAACACATTCAACATTGTTGATTGCCCATCTCATCTTGTAATTAATTATGCTACTTTCTGGAATGTTCGAGAACCATTACCGTATATACACGACTATACAACTGCCTGGGGTTTCGTATCCACGTAACGGTTAAAAGTTATGCTTTTATTTCTTCTCATATTGCACTCCTATCAAGGGTACTCTCAATGATTTTTATTTACGGCTCAAAAAGGAAATAATCGTTTGCAATTACACTTTGAAGCTTATAGTAATGATGGGCATCAAAGTAAAAACCGTATTCGTATACTTTCTCGGTTTCCTGATTGGTAAACCGTCACTTCAAGAATTGACCTCTAATAACTTGGGGCTACCCGAAACTCTCACGCAAAACATACTAGAACATGTTAACGTGCACAGAAAAGTCCTTGACCGTCAATGTCGACTTAGGCTATTTTTGGATTACCATTATAAATCCCCAAAAGAGTGGAACATTGTTCATTGGTCGTCGTTTTCAGTGGTGCAAGAGCCAGTAGCAATGGTTTTTCAGTTCCATGTTCATTGCAAGACCAACAACTGCTCTCAATCCTTGCCAAGTAGATTCCTGTCCAACTGTTGGAGCACAATCATCGTCTTGGCGACAACTATACTATCGAAGAAACAAGATATTGGAAATCCATACTTTGACGCTTACCTGGTTATTTCCATGGACATGGAAGTCCTTTACACTTCCTTGGCGTCGCAAGGAATACTAGATTCAGCGTTTTTAAAAATGGGAATGTTCGTGGATATTCATAATTCGTCGGTGCAAATCAAATATCTTCAAGAACCTATCAGCTACACGGGTTTCATGGAAAATTCTACTCTTACTGATATGAAATCTCTGTTGTTGCTACAAATTCAAAGGGCCTACAACGGTCGCATCATCCGTTGTGGTTACTTGAATACTTTGCCTTTTTTCTCATTTTCGGAAGAAACTGGCGAGTATGATGGAATTGCTTTCCGGGTGCTAACAGAAATCTCCAAGCACATCAACGTCACGTTTAAATACTATGGAAACTTACAATCGAGCGGATTTGGAATGAACTTACCTAACGGTAGTTGGACGGGTGCGGTAAGCGAACTGGTTAATGACAGGGCCGATGCCACACCTATCATTGGGCCAAGCGCTCAAAGATATCCAGCCATGAGTTTTAGCAATGAATTTGCGGTTAATAGTGTTGTGCTATGTTTAAAGTCTCCACGAGCTATGCGACGTTGGCATGCTGTGATTGATCCTTTAACACCTTTGGTTTGGCTCAACACATTGATAGCTTATCTTGGGATTAGTATAGTATACGTTTGGAAAATAAACACAGATAGTTGTTGTACCGACTCTAGTTATCTGAAAATAACCGGAGAGGCCTTGATGCTTCTATTTTCGATGCTATTAGACCAGTCCAATCGCTTACCTCATGGAACAGCTTCAAGAATAATCATTCTCCTTTGGATAGTGTTCTGTTATTTGATTGGGACGGCATATAAGAGTAATCTTGTCACATTTTTAACGTTTACGGACAAAGCGAGGATTCCAACTTCATTCGAAGAGTTGTATTCTATAGCCCCCCACTATTCGATAATGTTGCATACCATGGGAGGACTTGAAATGGAATTCTTGAAAAAGTCAAGCAGTCCTGTTATGAAATTTGTAGTGCGCAAGATGTCGGTCACCAGAGATTTAATGGAATGTCTCCACTTCGCAACTAAAGAAGACTCAGTTTGTATCGGCTGGAGAGGTCAGATAGTGAATATTCTCGCCAAAGAATCTGTTTCGGATCGAAGATTACAATCTATGTTTGTTTCTACTGCAAATGGGGGTGTGGCATTCACAAGTGTTGGACTTCAAAAACGTTCTATTTTCAGAGAAATAATTAGTTTTTATGTTAGTATATTTAAAGCAGCCCATCTTCCCGAACTGTGGCGCCAGCAGTTTACGACCGCAGTCAAGGAGAAAGCGAAACGGGACATGAATGGAAAAGCTGTGGAGTACAAGCTAAATGAAGAAGCCGATGGAAACGTGAATCCCTTGACAATAGGAAATCTTTACATAGTTTTCGGAATAATAATAGTTGGGTCCATGATATCTTGTGTGTTTGTTTGGGCTGAGCTTTTGTACAGTGTTTTGCATCAGCGATATTCCTACAGAAGAAGGGAAGACAGGCCCAGATTCCAAAAAGGTGTATTTTAGTTTTCGGCATTGATTGATTGATTTTGATTGGATACCATCGTTCCATTATGAAGCTTAATATGTGAATGGTACTGTTACTTGAATAAGAATAATCATTCAAATACCCATCCCAAATACATTTAGAAAAATTTTAAGACATTTATAAATATTTGCATGTTTTAATCATTGATTTCTTTCTTGAGAGTTCGTTTTCCTAATAAAATATGTATGCAAGAAAATTGTGTGTCACATAAATGATTTAGCAATTTTTTTCGTTGCTAAATCTTGTTTTCAAAATGCTCTTGCTTCTATATGAACACTTCTTTAGGCATATTAAAGTAAGAACAAACGTGTTTACTCAGAGCAAAAAGCTAACTGGTGTTCACCGACTGACCAACCAAGTTTGTAACATATTGAGGTGAATTTTTCTTCGCTGACGTTGTCAATTTCACAGTTTTAATGAATCCGCTTGACAAGTTGAACGTTTTGAAGCTCACCTAGTTCTATTCATCTTGCCTTCTCTTAAACCACGATTTAGCAACTAATTTTTTTAGCAGCCAATCAATCACAACGCCACAAATAAGGGGCAGCAAACGAAGGTGACGACCATGTTGATCACAATGACTGATGTTATGCACTATGGCGAGGGTCGATTTCAAAGTTTGAAAATTATGCCACAGCCACAGTGTCAGTATGCAAAAAAGCGTTTCAAAGGTGAGAGGACTTGTCGCTGCACTACATCCTGCCGTGGACGCAAATCTAATTAAATTGCAACGGCCATTCATTTAGTATTCATTTGCTAGAATAATTCGTTGTCATGGGTAAAAAACTAGGTCAAAGAGTGTGATTAGTCATACAACAAAGTCATATATCACAGGAACGTGTATGCAGTCAAAAAGTTTTCCCATTCGAGCTGTTTTGAATAGAATCTTGTACAGACTTTTTGACAACATTGAACATGGCCAATCGCGGTATACCGTATTTAATAGTGAAAAGTTGTTTTGCCTCTGCTGCAAGACTCGTAACGACAACCATCGTGGTTACAGTGATTGTGACACTTTTTTTATGTCCTGGTTCAACCTTTGCTGCATCGACGAGCAAGAAAAAACACAACATTCGTGCACCTTCCGTAGCTTCAATGGAAATGTTAGCAGATGAGGAAGAACACTTAATTGTAAGTTACGATATGATATGTTCATCGAGTTATTGTCGAGAAGGGAAAAGAAACACAAGCCTAAAAATATGAATGTCTTTTCCTGACGTGGAAATGGTTTTCATTTGTCATAACGAAAACTTGTCCGTGAAGGCACATTTTGTACTTTCACAGTTCTTGTAAACTCAAACCTTGAGCATATAAGTAAAAACTTTTGTTGTCATGATACTGAAACATTGCGCGTTGCATCTTTGTACATATACTATGGGAAGCATTTAGATAGAGATGCTACTTGTGTAATCAAGGTTCATTTTGTTTACATAATTTTCAACAGCTTTCGTATTTTTGCAGGATCAAATCGCAATGGAATCAGTTGATACTTTTTCCCACGCAAGTCCACAAGTTGCTGTAGCTCCTCCGCCGGGGGTTGCTTACACCGGTTTCAAAATCAATCCCAACTGCAGTAAATATTTTAACTTAAGAATATCTCATCTGAATTTTTTATTAGGTTGTAAAAAAATATTTATCTTTTGGTTAGAATGCGGTAAGTCTCTATATGCAGTCACTGATGGCAATCCTCATCCCTGGACTGCAGCCATATTTTACCGAAATCGGAACAGTCCAACAACAGTGAACCAATCTAAACCAACGTTGCTGCTGTTTTGCTCGGGCACGTTAATAAATGATCGATATGTGTTGACGGCCAGTCGTTGCGTTCAAGGGTTAGTGGTCAGGACTTACAATAACGCTTGGCGCATTTAATTTATCCTTTTACAGGAAGTTTCAAACGAGTGCATGAATATTCATATGCAAATTTAATCAAGATTCACCGTTCGTCTTGCATGTTTGGTTAAGTCATCATCATTGTCTTAATCATTAAATGTTGAGGTTTAAGAGAAACACGCGATGATGACATAATCAACAACTAGCAGCGCAAAAAGTCCACCATTGCACTTCCCGGCTCACTGCTGGTGTTATGTATCTGCATTATAGCACAGTATGCGTGCATTAATCTGCTTGATTTATCACTAAATTCTTATCGTACCGTAATGAAAATGGATATGAAAATTACATTCGTTGAGTAGGCAACGGAATTTTTTAATTACTCTATACAAACTTTTAGCTTCGTTATAACAGAAGATTTATAGTACCATGTTTATTTAGTTTGCACAAATAAACAACAAGGATTTTTGTTTTCAAGAATGACACACATGACAAAGGGTTTCCTCATTCCAAACAGCAAGTGCTCGTTTCGTTAGGCAACCTAGTTGACATGTTACAGTCCGTCATAGTGTATAATCATTAATGACATCTTTTTAAATTTCCCTGTTATCTCATGACCCAATAACTTTCCGTTATGACGTAAAACAGTTTAAAACTCATGCATCAATGTGGCTTACAAATGTGTTTAAGATGAGTATTAAAATGAAACGACATCTACTAAAGCCTGGCCTAGTGCCTATACAAATGGAGCTAAATGAAAAGTACAGCATGGATCATTAACAACGCACTTTGCCTAAGTACGGACTATACTTGATTCGAGTTGAGGTTGTCTGAAAACGGAACAAAAACAACGCACCACCAGAAAGTTACATGTAAACGTGAAAAGAGAACTCGATTTCGGGATGTAGGCAGGTAAGAAAATCGAATATCGAATCGAATCTCTTGTGTTATTTGCTTATTTGTCAGTGTGGGTAGCGTTGTCGATCGAGTAAGCGAAAACCGAGAAGGGATTTTCTCATTTTCAAATGCAAATCGAAGAAGCATTTCTAATGTTCGATTTGACCACACACAAAATATGAGATGATATTTGATTTTCACATCGTCCATAATCACGAATCGAGTTTTCTTTTCACGTTGGCATTTGGCATGGGACTTTGTGATGGTGCGTTGTTTTTGTCCCGTTTTCAGACAACCTCAACTCGAATTAAGTACATTACTTACTTAGGCAGCAGGGTGCGTTGTTAATGATCCATGCTGTACTATGAATACAATTATATGTTCTTAGATTGAATGCAACAGACTTGGAAGTATGGCTGTCCGAAAAACCGATTTGGAGTGACCAGGAACAACACGAACAAACCCATTTGCAAAAGTCCTCAGTTGAAAAGATCATAATTCATCCAGATTTTGATCCGAGTGTACTGAATCATGAAGTAGCCTTGGTTCATCTGGCAGGCCCTGTGAAATTATCGAGACGACGAAGAGACAGCAATGCGGACCGGAAACAAACTCGGTTTTATACCACACCCGTATGTCTACCTAAGTATGACGTGGTTTCTATCAATGATGAACTAAATGCCGAGGAGGCCGAGTTGACGCCCGTTAAAATGAGCGCCAAGAATCGGTCAAAAGATTATCTGAGAAGTTTAACAGGGACTGTTGTTAGTTGGGATAAAAAGGGGAGAACCTCCTACTCGCTTGTGCAAAGTCGAGTTCCATTTGTCAACGGGATAAGCAAATGCGAGAAATTAACTAACAACACAGCAGTGATCAACGAGAATATGTTATGCGCAGGAGACATGGAGCAAGGAGCTCAAGACTCATGCTCGGTAACGCCACACTGGTAAAACTTTCCTAATTTCCTGTCTAAATATTGTTTTATGTGGTTTAAATAAGATGGACACTGGCAGTCCTCTCGTCATCTATGAAAGCCATACGAAAGGAAATGTCAGGTTGTCAACAGAGGACACGAAAGGGCATTATACCTTGGTTGGCATATCATCGTGGTTGTACGGTTGCACTAATCTTTCAAACGTCAACATGCTGTATGACGTTATTTTCCCAAACAACACGGCAAAGCCTCAAATACCCGGAGTATACGCACGAGTGGACAGTAAGTCGAATTAGGATTAGATTAAAGCATACTGATATAATTCTTCCCTGTTATGTGCACTATAAACTCTACTCGTTTATCTATTAACATTATGCTCCCAAATAGGCAACTAAATCGGATAGTTAGCGTGCTTTTTACTGCCGGAAAGTTGCTCGTGATTTGTACTATCGAGTATTTTTCGCAATATAAGACCTAATGTGAGAAACTTAACTGTATGGGAAAGGTTTATTCTGTTTTTATCCTATTCTTTTCTAAGGTATTTGTTACCTATTTGATTTTGATTACTTATGTAATGTGTATAGATAACTATTGATTACAGTAGCAATTAATATGATTATCTCGGGCTAGAGTAGTAAAATTTGTAATCAGTATCTTTAAGCTTGATATCTTATGACAATGATGAATTGGCATTTCTACTCACAATTCACTCTTGATCTTACGTAGTCTTTCTTTTGACATGCAGCACCGTTCCTCTCACATTCAATGTGTAACTGTTTGTAAAACAATGTTGTGTTTGCTTTAGAAAACATCTTCTGCAAACTTATAAACCGTACATGGAACAGATAAGCTGCATATTTTTGCCTTGAAAAGAAATAGCTTTTTACCTGTCAAAGTATAATACATTGCAATTTTTATGCACCGCATGCATTCCTTTTCGGATTTGCATAATCAATTAAATTACGTTTTGTTTTTTGAGGCATTGCATTGGTAGGTATGGTAGTTGAGGTCCTCAGTATGTTTGCATTTATAATTATTAACTTCTATGACCTCGCAAAAATGTCTCCTACAATTTTGTTTGAATTACGGTTTCGGTATTTAAAAGAGCTCGCAAAACTTCTTGAGTCGTAACTAACTCGTAACCATAAATAATGATAATGATTGTATGTATTTTTTTATGAAATATGAAATTTAAATACTGAAAGAGTTTTCTTTGCTTCTTTCTTTCTCTTCCGCAGAATATCGGGACTGGATAACCCACAATACATTGGACGCAGTCTGGTGCGCATAGTGAAATAGCCACACCGCACCGTTTGACCCATGAAAAAGTTCAATACAAATATTTCATCCCTGCCTGTTACAATAAAGCGATATTCTGATTGTATCACCACACAAGTCACACGTTAGATGTTTGTTGAATTCTTTGAAACTAGACGATCGCGATATTTTTGTTTCATAACCTAAGTTACAAAACTGTTTTTTAAATGCCACATAATGATCTGTCTGTACATCCAATGCAATAAAGACTATTTTTCAATGAAATTTGTTAACACGGTTATTTTAATTATTTTCATAGCGACCAATATCGACTTTTAAATTAATCGAAAAAAGAAGATGGTTTGAAAGGGTAGAAGACATTTCCATAGAAAAGCTTGTACTTTGCTCGTGTAGTACACCTACTTAACTGCTTTTATTGAGATCGCCAATTAAAGTCAAAATTTTTGTCTCACAAATGTGAATGCTATGTTCTGCAAGAAATTGCATTACTGCATCCTTTGAATGCGTGCTTATCTCATTATCTTTTAATCTAACACAGTGCCCAGTTATTGGGGATTTGATCAAAATATCAAGTTTTACTTCATTCCTTGTTGTCATATTAATTGCGGGGGGTTACATCGTAACGAGCATGCTGCTGGTTACAGTAAGAAATAATTTTTGAGCTAAACTTAAATATTGCGAAGACCTAAATGCTACTTCCCTCGAGGGGCCGCTGACCTCATAATTTTATAATATATCTCGTGAGACTAATCAGCTCTCCTCCTACTTTTCGTATAATCTTCTTTTTTCAGTTTCTTTTTATTTTAAAGCAAGTCTCGTCAGCAAAATTACGAATAATAATTTGATGTTTACGATATCAATAGTTTTTCACTTTGCATCTGCGATGCAAGAGAAAATCTGGTTTTAAATAATTTGCAGAATAAGATCCCTATACTCTTTATGATATTGAGGGGGAAAAGGTGCAACTTCCTCGAAAAAAACCCTTCTACACAAAAAATTTACATAATATTTGGTTATTATAAGTTAACCACATAAACAATAGATATATTGCGTTGTTGTATAACATCAATTTTTATACAACAAGCTTTAACTTTGCATTGTGAAATGTATTAAAAGCGGCTTATTATTTTGATTATGCTTTAAGAGTCTTTTCATCTTAATTTTAGATGTTTAAGCTGAAAAAACAATCCATGATGCAATAAAAGAAAAACGGTATCCTCTTGTAACTACAGTTACTGTTATTTTCACCGACAGGGGTTGGTAAACTGCGAAGAAAAGTTTGAACATACGCTCGTCCCAAACAGGATATAAAAGCTTATGTTGTCCGTTTTGCTCCTGGTCAGGCTCCGTTCTTCTGTATGTCATTGATTCGGCATTTAGGTATTAGAATACATTTGTGGGCAATAAAACAGCAACATCAAAAATGCAACGACAAGTTTTCTCTTAAAACAATAACAAAAACTTTATTAACTATGAAATACCGGCAAGTTACTTCCCTTCCTCGTTCCAATTATAGCATGAGCATCGCCATGTTGACAACATTTTCGCTATAAAAATGCATGTCCTTTTTTTCTGTAAAAAACGGAGACGTCACATGACCTTTTCCTCAACCCGTGGTGTTAGTTACCTTGAAATACTTGCTTAATGAATAGTAGCCATCTAATGACACATTAATAAAGATTAAAAGTGATCATTCCTGAGTGACAAGTTTGTAAGATATTGTACGATGATTTAGGGATAACACAAATGACATCGAAAATAACTTTTACTAAACCACTCTCACAACAAGAGATCCCAATCTCGTTTTGGTATACATTGTAAAAAATTTTGTATTTTCGTACGTGAAATTGGGATTAAAACCTGAATAAACAATTTATGTTTTGTTATGACTGCACTTTTAAACAAACACACATTACACATTAACATTCATACAAGTTCAAATGAAAAGAAAATTAGCATTTTTACTCTTCATTTTAACGCATCATTAACCGAGGCTACCTTTTCTCTGCTTTCGTTTGTGGCAAGCATTCGCCAAAGTAAAAACTGCAAGTTACAAATTCCTGTCTGGGACAACGGCATGGCGCCAACAACTTTAATGATTGCCTTTGCAAGCACGCATTCAATTTTTAAAAATCAAGCAAGGAATCAACATGGCATAATGTCGCTTAGAAATCAAAACCACTACGCAGTATCACCTTGGATTGAGGGCTCAAAAAAAATTCGAAGAATCAGCATAGCTGATTAAATACTATATGTTATGCACTAAACAGAGCCTTGATCTTTGACACATGAAGTAAAGAAGAAGTAATAATTTTCTTTGTATTCATATATTTTTCTGTTTTGATCATAGTTTTTATGCGTTCAAATTTGGACCACTGTACAGTTTTTAGTTCAGCCGACAGAACGGAACCACTATAATCGCTTTGTCATGTCGCCAATAAATTCGAAACCAGTGACCAACGCAAGACGGATGCAATGACAGGCGAAATAAGAAGATGAGAAACTTTTTCATTTATGAATTAATTATGCATCGGGATCAACAAGGTAATAAAACTGTTTCTTTTTCATCTGTTGGGATCATCAAAAGACTACACAAAAATGTCATTTTCGAGTAACTGTAAACACAACAACTCAGGCTCACGCACGAGGAAATGCGTAAACGAAAAACCCCATGGTCATCGTCTGTCAGGCGTTATTTATGGGAAACCACGACCTCAACAACAATCACTCACCAAAGTACATAGGTAATTGAGTTGATTTGCCATTTGCTGGTCAATTTAGTGGTTACATTTTAGTTGGAATTGCGTAACGCATGATTTTCTCAGGTATCAGAAAAGAAAAAATATCGGTCACTCCATTAAAATTTACGATGCAAGATGTTACTTGACGCAGTTTACTACTTGAGAACTTGAACATCCCGTAATGCCACATTTTTTTGCAGAAAAACACAAATAAAATCTTGGCAATTGACAATTTGAAGTTTTCGTGATTAACTCAGCAGACGACACCGAATCACGCTCAAAATTGATTCTTAAACTGCGTAGTTCTTTGTATCTGTTATCGCAAGGGTGTGTCATGAAATAACATTTAAATACTTAACGTAAGTTCAAAATCTAGGATGGTAGCAGTCATTGAGTCATTCTTGAGAATCTTTTGAAATACCCAGAACGACCTTTCAAGAATGTAATAAAAGTCTGCTTATTTAAACATTCCACTAGCTTTTCAAGAAAGTATTCGTAGGACTACTGGTAATAGAGAAAAAATGCCGACTGTATTTTTTTTTCCTTCGAAAACTTCCATGCGCACATTTCCGACTAATGAGCTACTTTTAGTGATATTGAACAATTTTTTCTTTGCAGCGATATTGATAACTGATAAACTATTCATGTGCTAAAAATTCTCATGATTTACTCTTTGGTTTCGTATCTAAATTGTGGATGTCGGCATAGCAGTTTTGTTTGCAGTGTTTGGCATGTTATATCTAAACATCAAAAAACTGCGTTGCGTCCCGATCGTTCATTGTCATTTTTACAAGCAGTTATTATTTTGAAAATAAATGATAATCATGATCAGTACCACCGTCCGAGATTGCTATCTTTTTAATTCTCAACGGTTTGGCATTGACAGTCAGGCAAGCATGTTCATCTTCATGATGTTTAGAAATTGAAAAGCCGGTGTGGTAACAATTCTGGGTTAGGTGGACAAGTTTACAATCTATCGTGTTATTCGACACCACAACGATTAAAATCGCTAGAGAATGGTACCCACAAGACTAGGCAAGTTTAAGCCCGAGAGAGAAAGACGATCTGTTTTATGCTGTTTTTGTACCTGACATGGGGATTATTTAAATTCATATGATTTAGCACATTTTCCGTTAGTCTTTGCTCATCTTCTTAGAGTGACTGTTTGATCAGCAAACCGCAGCCGAAAGAGCATCCTAAGTCGGCTCAAGACAGCTACAAATGACCACTTAAGCCATTGATTGTTTGCTGACGAAATATCCGATCTTCAAGTTTTTTTCCTGGTCTTTTTATCTGCCAGATCAACCGCAGACACCGCAACAACTTGAGCGTTTTTGTCTCGCTAAGTCCTAGTCATTTCAAAGTTTTATACTGTTAGGCTTCGAGTTATTTTTTATTTCAAACAAAATGCGCTTCCTTGTTGTTGCCACTTTGTCCTTATTTGTTGGACTGGCCGTAGCTTCACCTATTGGGCAGGTATGGACTTAAAAATTTGGAAACATCTCAAGATTTTTCTTGCAACAATAGATCGTTTTGCTCCAATGCTGATACTAAATTGTTCCTTGTTTTGCAGGTTGAGGTCACCACAACGCAACCACAAGATTTGCTCCGAAGCGACCTTGATTTTGCATCTGATGCGGCCACCACCGTGGTTGTAGAAATCCTTGCAGACGATGCTGCTGTAACTTCCGTTGTCTCCGCTACCGAGCGTGCTCGTCAAGCTGTCGCTGCTGCTGGAGAAGATGAAAGCAACGAAGACAACGAAGATGAAGATGCTACAACTGCAGCTCCTACCCGTGGGTCAGGATCCTCTGCTGTGCGACCAAAGCCAACCACAGCCATTCCTCAACCTCTCGCTAATTCTAGCGATTTTCTTGCTGAGTACCAATTCTCTTCCCAGTTCAACCTTGGGCCCAACGAAAAGCTACCTTTGGCTGTTGCTCCAGGGCAAGCGCAACCAGTAGAACAAGCTGTTCCACAAGTCGGTCAAGTCCAACCTGCACCAGTTGACGCTGCAGCCCAACCAGTTGCTCAAGTTGCCCAAGCCCCAAGTGAACAAGCAGCCGCCCCAGTAGTAGCTCCAAACGCCAACGCTGCTGCCAATGCACCTGTCTTCCCAGCTGCAACTCCACTTTCCGGTGCTAGTCCATCTCCAGCCAATCCCAGTAACTCTTCTGCCCCTTCTGTCGTTGCCGGTGGAGATGACGAGGATGACGCTGAATCTGAGGAAGAGACTCAAACCGAAACTCCAGCCGCTGCTGCCAGGCTTCAGCAACAACAAGCCGTAGAAGCTCAACGTGTTGAAGAGTCTGACAGTGACAACGAAATCACCAGCGACGACATAACCACAGTCAAGAGCTTTGCTGACGAATACGTGTACACCGTGCAACAGTTGGGTGGAGAGAAAAGGGTACCCTCATGAGTTTTTTCCTCTTAGTAAGCTAGTTAATAAGCACTGATCATCAAACCATTATAAATCTCTGTACCATAAATATCTTGCTTATTTATTTCTCCTAAGGTGTCATAATTTATTTTATAGGGTAACTATATAGTTTTAAGCTTCGCTAACTTATTGTTTGAGTACCTGAATTCTCTTTTCTTGGGGGAATAAGAGAATTTAAAAAAGATTAGAAATTGTTAGAAAGAACGACAATAAATTTTTATCAAGAAAAATCATGGAACTTGTTTTGAAATAATTGTTTTTATTTTTCTTTTCATATTTAATCTATAATTTCATCACGTCCTTGTGCCAACATCACCCATTTCACACCCCACTCGTAATGAATTCATCCTGTTTTGTCACCAACCAACTTAAACATGTTCGCGATGATGTGCTGCTCACTGATCAACAAAATGGCATGCAACAATGTACTCATTTTTGCAACAATGACATGGGCTGCTCAGCAAGTTTCTGAGACTCAGCAAGGAAATATTCCCACGTCAAGAGTGACATCCTCTGTGCCATCATCATCGTCGCTCCTGGTGCCATTCGTACGGCAAGCTGAACAAATTAACACTGGCAGTGTGTCAATTTATGGAAGAAATATTAGCAACCTTCATGGCGATAATGACTTTGATTCTGGGATTTTATCTGATGGCGAAGTACGAGCTGTTTGTGGTAAGTGTTTCAATGTCAACAAAATTGTGCTTTTTGAATTTCCTCGATTTTTTTACTTGCCTGAAAAGCATCCTGTTTTTTTTTGTATGGAAAATTTTAAAAAATGACCAAGCCCTTGTGGTTTCATGTTTTAGATTGTGGACGGCTTCCGTTCAGAGTACCGATTGGTTCAGAGGCTGAAATTAATGTGAACCCGTGGACAGTAGCTATTGTTCGTGGTGGACTGATAGCCGGTGGCCGACCTCATTGTGCGGGTGTTTTGATTAATGATAGGTAATAATGTTAGATCATTTCTTTCAAGTTTTGTAATAAGATACACTATTTATACGGAAAAGGTAAACTGACACGGCGACAATGAAACTAGCATAAAATTATCGCTGATGCCCTTCAAAAAAATCCTTTCAGATGCGCTACTTTACAAGGCGCAGAGTAATTTTGATGCTAATGTTTCCTTAAAGCTAACCTGAATGTATCCTTTTTGTATCTTTTGGAAAAACTGTATTCCCATCCGGATTCGATTAGATACGTCCTATCGTCTGCGAGCTGTATGGACGGGTAAGAGCAAAAATTATTGGTTTTTTGTCTTTCTATACGCAGTACTGTAAGTTAGTTGAATGAATGCAGAAAAATTGATCGTCTGTACGAAATAATCTCCCGTGTCAATCCTGTGGAGAATCGATAATGGCAAGGGAATGAAAAAAAAGGATTTGATTTAACATGTTTCCTTTTGATCTTCATGATACTTCAATAGCGTCCACCCGAATGGATTTCAAGTGTGGCTTACAGCACACAACAGCCTAGAAAAGCATCACTTGAACGTGGGAACGTCAAAAATTAATGTTCAGGATGTGATAGTTCATCCAAACTATCATCGAGGTTCAAGGGATAATGTAATTGTTGCCATTTATCATAACTTATACGTACAGTTGACGGAAATATGAATGAATTTTGTGTATGGATTTTGTCAATAGGACATTTGTCTTATAAAGATGACGCAACCTGTTGACATTTCTTCAAGCTCAAGCTTTTTCACTCCAGTGTGCCTTCCATCAGCGAGTCGAATCAACTATGCGGGACGCTACGGAATGGTTTTTGGATGGGGTCAGGGTCGAGTGAGCCATATCTGCAATGCCGAAGTACCTATTCTTGACAATAGCGTCTGCAAGAGAGACACGAGGCATGGGGCTAGCGTTACTGATAACATGATGTGTGCGGGTTTCCTTACCCCTACCGCCCCAGTTCGAACTGAAGACTGTCTTGGTGACGCTGGTGGTCCATTAACCGTACAAGTAAATGGAAGAATGTCGTTGCTGGGGATTACCTCGTGGGGTTATGAGTTTCATCATCGAGGACACAATCCAACAGTGTACACTAAAGTTGCTGGGTATGCTGATTGGATTTTGCATAATACAGAGGATGCTGATTGGTGTGGTCCATAAAACCATAAACTCAGGAGAAAGCAAAGGGGATCTCATGTGCCGTGTCATGTACACTGCAGATAATATTAATTGTGATAATTTTAACAAATTATTTCATGAAATTACCTATGATGATCATGGAGCTTTAAAATCATGCTTAATTTTAACCAGATTTGTACCTGAAGACAATATTCCTAATATTAAATAAAAATATTCTTTTTTTAAATCAAAAGCTACATGTGCTCATTTGGGTTCTAAAAAGTTTGCATGAAAAAAATATCCATTTGGCATAATTGTAAAGAAGGATAATTGAGGACGATTTTTGATCAAATATACACATGCCATAACTTTTTCCCAGCAAAATTAAGATTCTTTTTTTAGTGCAGTTTATCTTTATCACGCGTGTTTAGAGTAAAATAGCAAGTGCATTGTTACGCATAGCGAAAACTTTATGTTGCTTTTAAGTTCGAAAAATTTACAATTTTTATACTTTGTCAACGATATGACACAGTTGAAGGCAAGACACAGTATAAAGTTGTCAAACCGGATTTAATAGCTTGCACGGAAAAGGAAAATCAGAAGTACCAAATTTAGGCATACAGAGAGCTAACCAATATATATGTGATTATCTTGCTTAAGACTATAAGCAAGCTGGTTTGATATCATTGGCTGTTCTTATAACGTAGAAAGTCTTATCTAAAAGTCATAGTCACAAGTGTTATGTTTATAGCACCAGTCATCATTATTATTGCTTTCCCAGTTGAGAGAACGATTCCCATGTTTTTTATCGTATTTAGGAGCAAATAGGACCATGGAAACACTACGAATAGCCAAAATGGAATCTAAAAGTTCGCTGTTGATATTTACCCTGGCCTTACTAATTGAATCTTTCCAAATTACCGCACAGGTAAAGTACTACAATGTAAGAATACGAGTTTTGTGGGGAACGTGGTATGCATAGAAACTTCGTTCTTTCTGTTTAGGGCCTAGATCTGGAGGAGAAACATTTCATTACAATGATGGAACATCTATATGTAGACGAAAATTCGCCCACCGACAACTCCACGCTTGTGCCCACTGTGCCGAAGGAAACGCTGCCAGCAGTTGTAGAGCCTGCTAACTGCTGTCAGCACTTACATAAATCATTACACTTTTAAGTATTTCCAAAATTAAAACCATTTCAACATTTTTCAGTATGCGGAGAACATGACTACGAAGACAGTAAAATTGATACATTGGAATGCGGCGAGCGTCCATTTAAAGACAGAGCACCGGGTCGACGAAAATCACTGGCAGCGTATCGGCCACCAACGAGTGCAGTTTCGTTAGCAACAAATGCAAATTTCACAGACAAAAATCAATTTCCGTGGGTAGTAGCGTTAGTCGAACGGAAGAGTAATGGAACAGCAGTTCATTTTTGTGGGGGCACGCTTATCTCAAACATGCTCGTGCTCACGGCTACCCACTGTTTCACACACAAGCTTATCAAAAATACCGAAGTGTGGATAAATGAAAAGAATTTGCTACTGGTAACTCAAGGCGAACACAAAACGCAGAAAATCAAAGCTAAACGTCTTATCCTACATCCAAACTACAACCCAGTCTGGAGTGAGTATACATGCATGGATATATATTTTTCGATAATATATTTAGCTGTTTATCTTTCGGATATTTAGATTATCACGATATCTCTTTGGTGGAACTTGAAACACCGGTGGACATAGTTGACGGTTCAATTCGCCCTATCTGCCTTCCCATCGACGAGGCACAAGAGAAACAGGACTATGCTTATGTAGCTGGGTGGGGCCAGGTGGTACAGGATGGACCCAAATCTTTAAAACTAAAGCATACGTGTGTCCCATTGCTACTTCGAGACACATGTATTGCTCATTCGGTTCCATTGTACAAGATGCGAATCACAGAGTATATGATTTGTGCTGGGGATGTTAAGAATGGAGGTCCAGACGCTTGTAAGGTAAGAAAGAACCGGAACTAGTCAGTGATATTTCTCACGGTATGAATGATTGTCTGTATTTCTCTTTTCTTTTTCTGTAGGGTGACTCAGGTACTCAACTCATAAACTCTTCCAAACCTATATCCTATCACTATGGAATCATTGCTACATCCTATATTTTTCGTAACTATTAGGTGGGCCACTTTTTGTAAGAGGCAGGAAAGGCATCTAAGAATCGCTATTGGCTAGTTGGAATCGTTTCGTGGGGAAATGGATGTGGACGACCAAAAAGGCCTGGAGTATACACTAGAATTTCAAGTAAAATATCCTTTCATGACTAAAACGTTTCTATATAAAATGAGTAGTTGCTCATATGCCTACAATTTTATACGCAGAATATATTCCATGGATAAGGCAACAATCCAAGCTAATAGCGGGTAACCAAATGTGTAGTTTTTGAAGTGGTCTTCCCTACCAATGTGTTTGCACCAGCAAAGGCAGAAAAGACAAGGGTGTTTCACGTTTTTAAAAAGTTAAAAGGACAACTCAGAGCATCCTAACGTTACCGCTTTTGTTTTATACTTTCGATAGAATATATTTGTTGCTCGCTTTATTTATTTCTTGTTCCATTTCGTTTCAAAATAGTACACTACATCAGTAGCTTAACATATACCTAATGAGTCGACTCTTCCAATAATGCATATTTCGATAGAATATATTTGTTGCTCGCTTTATTTATTTCTTGTTCCATTTCGTTTCAAAATAGTACACTACATCAGTAGCTTAACATATACCTAATGAGTCGACACTTTCAATAATGCATAATCGAAAATCATAAAGTTTATTGCCCAATAAAAATTTTATTTTCGTACAACTCTTCATTTTAACTTTATTTTATTGTCCATCGAGTCAATTTTACGGCACTATCGTCATATTTATCTTCTAAAAATAAATCTGGGTGCACAAACCCTTCTTTTTGCCATTTCGTCAAACTAATTTTCGTTGCATGTCAAGTTTTCTTCTTCAACATGAAAAGATCGGAAATGGGGCAGACGCACACACGCATTCCTAATATCATAAGAGGTTCTTGTTGCTACGACGTAATATTTTGCATCTGTCATTGTATCCAATTTTTCCTTTTTAAATATTGCACTTGCAAAAATATCACTGATGGAAATTTTCTTTTTCACGGAAAGATATCTTTCTCTACAATATTTTGGGCGGTTGTAGCTGACTTGGATGCCTTCTATCATCCATCGTATCTGCACATCGCTCATCGTTGTAACTCTATTTACGATTTTATTGGCCATAAATTTTGCTTTTATTACAGCTACCACTTTTTACAAACATTCTCATTATTGGATAGCGTTTGTAATGAGACATAAAGCCATGACGTTAAATCATAGTAACTGGCCATTAAAAATTATGTGTACTTTCGCTACTTTTGAGAATCGTGCATGAGCGTTTTATTGGCCATAAATTTTGCTTTTATTGCAGCTACCTCTTTTTACAAACATTCTCATTATTGGATAGCGTTTGTAATGAGACATAAAGCCATGACGTTAAATCATAGTAACTGGCCATTAAAAATCATGTGTCCGAAATTGCATGTTTTTTGCATTCCGATAAAATGAATGTATGGAGTTAGAAGACACTAATAAAAAGCGCACTTTTCCTTGTCAGAAAATTAGGGGGCGACATGCACTATCTCGTAGCTGTGCGATTAATAATTGTAGCTTTTGTCAGGATTTCCCCCACCCTTCTAATGCACAACAATGCTATTTGTAGTTGCGTTGCAGTAAACAAGCACACGTCTGCCATAGTCTGCATTCTTATTTGTGCTTGATATATTAGCATCGACATTCTGAACAAATTGTTTATGAATAAGCAAACAGTGCACCGGAAATGCTGTAATACTAACACGTTTGAAGTATGTCCTCTGTGAGATAGCAGTATTTGGGTGAATGAGGATTCTAATGACAGGGTTCCCCAGCGATTTTCCTCGTATTTTATAATTCGAAAAGCAGCTATCGTAACGAAGTAATTTTGTTCCCTGTTTGATTATCATTTCGAATCCCACGGAAAAAATATATTCACGTTGCAGCAAACAATCCATGCATTGTTTACTAGTGTCATGAATTAAGTTGCATTGCACTCACATCATAAAAATAAACGATTTGCAGTTAGCTATGCCTGTCATGAGGTAACAATTACTTTATTGTTCAACAATGTTTTGCTGCGTTACTGCAGTTTCCGAAAGAAGTTTGCGGTCATATTCAAACTAGAAATAGTCGCTGAAAATGTAATTGAAAAAACAAATGCAAAGTGTTGAACCATGATATACGATAGTATTTCATTAGTCATTACGATATGTAGTGCAGGGTCGGGTATAATTGTTGTTGACTTCATTGTCGTATGCATGTGACATGGGGTTTCACAATCGCGCCTGATCCGAAACAAAACTACATATCAGCGCAGAATGCGAGCGCTTGTCGTGTATAGAATCATATGCACTTTGCTGTTGTTATGTAGTAAACAAGGCTAAGTCTGCAAGTTATCTATTTTAAAATATAGTAGGAGTACAATTTATGCTTTGCAGGATTATCACAGACTATTAGACGCTGAGAAGTTTAGTCCAAAAAAAGCAAAAATGTTATTACATATTACATAAATTCTCAGTCTACGGCATAGCAAAACAAGCACAAAAGTAACTAAAATAACACTGGTATTATTTCTATCCTGGCTTTCTTTTCCATGAGACTTCTTCTTCAATCACCAATGACTTTGAGTGCTTCAAACCCGAAAAATAAGGAACCATTATGTATTAGATAGTGTATGCCCTAACTAACTTTAAGGTTAAAGCATTATTCCAAACACCTAAATCGTTAATCTACCTATCTAATACTTCATCATTTGAAGGCAAAAACAATACATCGACGTAAATGTCGAGTTTCCTCAAAAACTTCATAACAAGTATGTTTTAGGCAAAAATCAAGGTAAAAGAAAAGTGGTACAAAAGTAGAGCAAACAGCTTCGCAAAGAAGATTCTTTTACCGATTCCTTACAAAAAACGTGTTTTCTACTGTGCCAGTAGCCATTTTCTGTTTTGTTACTACCTGATTTGACCTGATACTATGTAAGCTGTATGAATCAATATTAGCGAAAGCTAAATTTCAATGAGTTGACAGTATCAACTTCCTTTTTCATGTAGCATGATCTAACATTTACCTTATTGCCTGAAAACAAGATTGATCATTCTTACTCATCATGCTACTCCTTGCTTTTGTTTCACGTTGCAAGCACGACTGAAAATTGATCGATGAAGAGCTGCAAATCAATTACTTAATGTGCATGCCTCTATAATACTGCTGACTTTTAGAACAATATTTTTCTAACAAGTCAAAGTTGTCTCCTCACTACTAACTCGTTAATATATGTGCTGCTTATGTTTGTCCTTGATCAAAGCGTCCCCATCAATCACGGCGTATCAACTGCAAAAGAAAATCCATGTTCATAAATAGATTTTTTTTTTCAATTTCATCCCGATTACCCTTAAGTCAAGTATGAAAACTTTAAAATATATACACTAAAACAGCGCTTAAAACACCTTTGCTGTTTGACATCTGCATAGCAGTTAACTTCATGGTATTTTTGTCAAACTAAAATTATCTGTTTTCGCTCAGACAAGTAAAAAATGCCACCAATCAACCGTATACAAAGCGTTTTCTTTTTTGCTGCCTTTTTCCTATCAAACATCGCCTTGACTCTCGTCAGGGAGATGACTCTTCTATTTTTTCACGCTTCAGGACAGAAATTTTAGACGCCAGTGCCACCACAAAAAGCCATACAGCACACATTCATCTCCTTTACATTAATTTCAGATGATTGGAGGCTCAGTGTGATTTAGTACGTGTACCTATTGACAATCAACATAAAACCTGCTGTTAGAGTACAAATCTTGCCAACAAATTTTTTGTCAGCCTGATTCCATGCAAGTTGTATGCTGTAAACAACATAAAAAATGAAGTGAAGTAGTTGTCGCAAAAATCACAATGATTATAAGGTTGATGATTAAAAAAGCCGATCAAAAGAGAAAACGATAGTTTTCTTGGTAGCTGCCAAGCTATCATTATCAAATTCACTTTTTTCCTGAAAATGCCCTTGCATTACCTT
>VICI01000814.1:0-29806 GCA_019593645.1 Akabosia matsudoensis
CGAGAAATCCAAATCGTCACTTTAATGGTCAACACAACCAAGTTCAGCACAACGAAAATGATAACGTAAATCGAATTCTTGTCGGAGAAATTTGTGACCCTGAGGATCCCGTATACAACAAGTGCATTCTGTTTGCCCATTGCACTCCTAGTGAAAATAATTTGCACAGGTGCAATTGTACAGAAGGTTACGAACCTACCTCAGACAAAAAATGTCGATTGTCATGGGGACAGTACTGTACGAGCAAGGACTCGTGCAATTATGAATCAGGCCTTGTCTGCGTTGACAACAGATGCGAATGTGAAAACTCTGAAAACTACCAATTTGCCGGAAAAAGTTGTCGAAGTAAAGTGAACGGTCCTTGCACACCACCATTCTCGGAAGTTGGTGTCCGATTTAGCAAATCCAGTACCAGTTGCGTAAAAAACGCAATGTGCAAATCATTCGGCCCTAATGGACTCTCCTTCCGGTGTGTTTGCAAGCCTGGCTACGTTGAGTCCCGATTTGGCTATTGTGCTGCTGGGGTTGGGACACATTGTACAGGCAAAGGAGAATGTGACACAAACATCCCGTTGGTTTGCAAACAAGGAATTTGCGCTTGTCGAGATAGTCTTCACGTGTATGATCCCGCAACAAACACTTGCGTGGGACTAGCTGGAGCTCAGTGTTGCACAGATCCTGAAGGGCTTCGATGCATAAGCGCTGTCAAAACAGGCTGCATTGAGGGTGCCTTTTGCAAAGAATCTAATGTAAACCTCCCTGGGAGATGTAGTTGCCTTCCATTCAACGTGGAAACTGAGGAAAGATTGTGCAAACCTAACCCAAACATATAAATACATGCAAATCTAATCAATGTATTAATATGTAACACTTATTATCAATAAAAGATTTCAAATAAAAACTCGTAATTTGATTTGATTCATACACTTTGAAGTAGTTTCTAGCTATACGCTATACGTTTGCATGAGGTTGTTGAATAGGAAGCACGGATGGAGCCAAACTGCCTCTTTGTAACCTCAAAGGCAGAACCGCTGGAGAGAATCCAGAATGAAAGATGACTCTGCAGGTATTTAACAATAAAAACTCAATCAGATCAGACAAAATACTTTTGTATGATTTTTTCGGCATGCTTTAATTGTAACTTCGTTTAAACAAACAATCATTCTTTTATCTAGTATGTACCTTTATATTCTTTCATAAGTAATTTTTTTTACCTCACAAGTTTTCGGCCACCAAAAGTGTAGCTATTACGAGTGCATTATTACTTTGATGTGTTACTTGAGTTTTTTTTCTGAAAATTCCAAACTTCCTAGTAAAATTATCTTCAAGACCTACCTAGCTCTAACCTTTTACCTACATCACACATATCGCCGTGATGTTCACTTAGATGTTCCGAAAAGGCAGGATTTTTTTTTCGCTCATGAAGAAGATGCATATTCACTATTTTACCTCATTTTTATCAGCTCATCACTCTTTCATTGGTTTTTCCCGACTGTTATCACTTCCTATTCTCTCGAGGCGTTTTTTCTTCTCGGCGGTTGTTTATATTGTTTCGGGAAAAGGCAGAGAAGTAAAAGATTAGATGAGTCATTGTAGTTGCTGTCGCTTTTTGTTTGCTACAGTGTTACGTTTTACTTTTCGTCATCGTTTATCATCCGCCTATGCAACATTCTTCTGCCTTTAAAAGTCTATCTGAATCTGAAATACTGGGAATAACTGATAGGAGCTGTCTAGTACACGGACAAAGTGTAAAGAAAGATCCTTACAACCTGGATAAAAACATTTATGACAATCCATTGAGCAATATTTTGTCAAATACAATGAAGAGAAACTCCAGTTCACAAAAATTTCAAGAATGAGTTGAGAACATTGAGTTGTTTTGAAAGACGATAACAGCCGTATCCCCATCGGCCCTCCAGTCCCAGTTGGACCTTTCAGCTTAACAAGGGCTTCAAAATAAATAATGATGATTACAATGTAATTGTTTCATAGAAAACAAAATCATTGTTCCTGCTGTGTGTGTTCTTCCCGAGGATGAGAGAATTGGAGGAAGAAAAAGCAAACATGAGTTATGATGTACGTTTTTTCAGGATGCGGTGTATGTGCTGTCTCTCACCGTACCGCCGATTCACCAGGTATTTTACAAATGGAAAACATTCTTGATAATGTTTTATTGTTTTATCTGTAATGCAGATTTGGTTTTGGAACCACCCACTCTCATCTTGAGTCCTGCAGAGATTAGCAGGGAATGAGTTTTGTTGTGTTAGCGATGGAATGCATTGTCCTGGGGAAGATAACGATTTTAAAGTTTCAAACGATGGACATTTTACCAGTTTCGGTATTTCTGTGAATTGTGTCTATGAAAGAACATGAAATGTCGCAGTGTATGCATTGAAACATGCTGAGCAAATATTTAGTGACATGAGCAAAAGCGGGTCTCATTTAAAGTTTCTTTATGTTAAAAAAAATCATTTTGTACTCCTGAAATGTGTTTATCAAAAAAAATATTGGCTTCAATTTTCAATTTTAATTTCATTTAGAGTAACAATACTACAATTCGTCACGAAGTTACATGCAAAAAGTGCAAATAAAAATACACGAAATTTCTTCTTCTGCTTTTTTTCATATATGGAGAGCATTATTCTCTTGTTGACCTTATAGTCTATTATTTACATTATTCGGATACAAAATTTCGTTGTATTTACACATCAATTTTTCTCTATTCATTAATATTTTTTCTATTTATTCATTTCGGGATTTTTTTTTTTGTTATTTTTTCATAGTTGAAGTACGTAAAGCAATGAAAATTTACACAAAAATGCAACAGCTGTCCATTTTTTTTATTAAATATTTTTTAGCAGCAGAAATAACAATTACTTTTATAAAAACAAATTGTTGTCAAACACACAAAAATATGTATCACATTTCCAGTATAACATGGTAAACTGCAAGTAAATATGCGTCAAAATGTTAAATTGGGCTTTTAAAATAATAAGATTATTACACAAATCAATGTATTCATGTAGCATAATATATTATATGTTTCTGCGATTAATATTTCATAGCCTCTTCTCAGCTTGTCTTTATTTTTCTTGAAAGAAAATTTTCTTTTAGCCTTAGCCTTAAATATAACTTAAATAGATTTTGGTAAACTAGTAGAAGATAAAATTAAATTTGAAGCACAGACATGGAGGAGTAAAAACACTTTTTTACTTCGGATTTAAGAAAAAACTTGGAGTGAATTTATGAGTGAATAACAATGACGAGCATCACAAGTTACTAAACGTCTTTTGCGAGAAAATTTGTATCGATAGCATTTTAAATTCTTTTGTTCGTGTGCGCTTGTGGCGTGACCGTGAAAAAGTTTATTATCATTTTATTGGAAATAGGCCAGTAGTTGTTAGGCCTGTATATTGCTTAGTTTTTAAGGTACTTCCTCTATAAAAAAAATGGTTCCCTTTTTTCAAGACTTGAACTTTTACGCGTTAACATTTAAATACTTATTGTTTATGAAACACTAAATCATATACATATTTTTTATATATATAATAGCCATTATGTAAATATCTACTATATACTTAGGTTTGACAAACGACCAGCACACAGAATTATGTTTTGAAAGTAAGTAGGTAAACGACAACGAACAACCGTAATATTTTTTTCTTCTACTGTCCTTGTTACTATTATTTGAATTTTATGAACTTCGGTATCTTCCAGAATGACTTTTATATGGAAGCACAATACAAAATGCTTGAAGAGAAGGTTGCCTCGATGGCCTTATCCGAGTATAGATCATCGTTTTCTCCCGCTCATCAAAAATTAGCAAATTAATCTGGGATTAGGATGACAAGCTTGAGGGATATGTTCCATAACGGAAGTGGGGAACAAGGTGACACACTGGACCGTATTCATCGCATTGGCGTTCTAACGATTTTTCTTGTATACTTATGCAAATCATTGTTGAAAAAAATAATACTCATTTTGGTAGATGCCTTGGTAAACAAAATGTCTAGAGTAATAATAACATAGCAGTGGGCTTCGTAGAAAATGCAGTCAAGTCTTGGCTTGTATATTTTTTGAAAAATTACCTTGGGTACTTATGTATTCATGTAAAACGTTATAATAATAAAAGTTATATTGCATCGCTTTTTGGTTAAAGTAGTACTGCACAACTCGTTTCAGGACATTATATAGGAAAGAATACATAGTATTTTTTAATTTACGGTCGAAAAATGATGACTAACTACAGCCACAGCTGTCGACAACCATTTCATTGTAATTTTTCAATACAATTTTGTCCGAACTATCGGTATACAGCAAACTAAGACTTGAGTACTTGGTTGGCACGCAACATGGCGGAGGTACTAGAGCTGGGTTCATCGAATGGACCAAGGCTTGGATCACTGCGTGATTTGTGGCGTTGAGATGTTCTGCCATCGGAAAAGGACACTCACCGGAACAGTAATATGCTGCATAGCCTGGATACAGAAAATTTACGACCACCATTAAAACCTTTTTCCGAATGATATAGTACATATTCCAAGCATCAAAGTTGGAAGCAACACCTGGATTGATTTATAAATTTACCTGGAGGAGCGACAATCCAGTCATTCCATCCAACATCTTGAAAGTCGACAAACATAGCATGTCTTTGACAAAGGTTCCGTTTGCGATTTTTGTTCCTGTGATTTTTTCTCCTTTTCTGAGCTTGCGCCGACCTGTAGTGCCTTGAAAGGGTTTTCGCGTCCCGTGTTTTTACAGGATTGTGCCCATCGTCAGAGTAGGTAAAGAGGACAATGGAAGAGGTGGTGTCACCAGTGTTTCTCTTTCGTCTCCTGTAAAAAAACCATAACAATTTGTTAATAGTGAACTAAATTGCAATAGCGCCACGGCTGTATGGAAACCTTGCAATTATATTGCACGCAAAACGTCTCCAACATAAAACAATCAAGCCTTCTCATGAAAATAATGTATTATTTGTATATTCCTTAGAATCATTTATCCCTCGAAAACATAAATGCCTCGACACATGCAAAGCAAGCATTGCGAAATTTGTAGAAACACAAAATTTTACTTTATTTAGTGAGATAATATGTCTCTCGTCAATTTGCTTAAAAATGTTTCATTACAGTATGCCACAGAAAAGTCATGATTTGCTATCATTAAGTACTCAAGACATAATTATATTCACTTCCACACTGAAATCAACCTCCTGCAATCTTCGTCTTTTTTTCGGTATCCTACCAACATGCCGACATGAAATCGTTGTCAATTGTTTTCTTCTTGCGAGCAAATTTCATTGAACCTGTACCGATCATGGAACCCTTCTCTTTTTGATCCAATAGTTCACAATAACAACGTTATTATTTATTTCAGCCATAATTTCCAGCGGAAAAGATAATGATAAACCTGAAATTCAAAGATTTTCTTCAAATAGCAAGTGGAAAAAGCCATCGCATCGATTAATTTTTCGAAACGACAGACAAATACAAGAATTTTTTTTCCGATATGCGATCTTCATCGTGGAGTGCATCAAAGATGTGTAATTTAAACAGAAAAATGTGGTTTTCTCCATGTAATTATGACCGATTTTCATTTTTCATTTTTGTATACTTATCTACAAAATTATAGATCGTAATCACAGTCCGGATTTGATGCAACTTCCTTTGCATGATGATACACGTCCCCGTCGTCGGAAAAAAGATGGTACTGCACAGGTATCAGGACTCGTTTTGGACGTTCACAAGAATGAAAACAGTCACTCTCTGTAATTTATAGCAATCACGAGAGACCAATCTTAGACAGATGCATACCAAGCCCGACATGCAGCTTGTCTGTTATTTAATGTTTTTTAAGATATGACACTGTACAATCAACCCAAGCTGAGGGTCAACTTGTTGATTACACATTGCAATCATTATGCTGCTGGGCGATATTTTAGTATAAAAAATGTTACGAAAACGAAATCTTATTTTACAATAATCGAAAAGCTTTTACCGTCACGAAACTCAAAAACTCAACACAAATCATTTTCCAACAAAAAAAAAACAAACAAAAAGTGCATTTCCCCAGGATAAGTATGAATGAAGATCAGCTACTTTTCATCAAAATGATCGGTTGCATAATTTCTACTTTCAGACAGGCTTGCGAAATTTCGCTTGTTTTGCAATCCTCCATGCTAGATTTCTTATAAACATTATATTTTTTGCCCTTCACAACTTCAAAAGGTTTCTTTTTTTAGGATCAAATCACCATCCAAGAGAACTTCTCAAGAAAAACTGACAACTCCATGAGAAGAGAGTCCTAATAACTCCTGTTGAATAGTCAGCGCAGTCTATCATCTATTATCCGTAAAGGTATCAGGTGCACAATGCGTGGCAGGAAGAGGGCTACCTGAACCTTCCGAAACAAAAGCTCATCCCAAGTATCTTGTGTGTGTGGACAAAGAAGTCAAGTTCATTGTGTCACGTTTGTGTCCCTCTAACCACGACAGCCTCTCTACACGGTTATTAAGAGCAATTTTGCAGATAATATAAAAGACGCGAGATAATATAATGCAAAGAGCATTGTAAAACCAGAGAAGAATGCACGTTCATCAAAAAAAAAAATTACAGACAATTCAAGAAGGCGACCATAAATAGACAAAACACACAAGAAAACTGGCCCTTTTTCTTTAAATTTCATCATCCGCTAAGCACTTTTAACGCGATAATATTTATTACGTGCTCTTTCCCCCCACTTAGGCCAAACAATATCTGTGAAAAGGCAGGTGGAATAATAACACGCAGGGCACAACTATTTGGACACTAAATGAACTCCTTTTCTGAAAAGGATTCAGCCTCAGCATGACATCTAATAGACACACTGCAACTTCTGTGTCGGAAAAATGAAAGAATAGAGAGAGAGAAAAAATAGTTAATGCTTTCTTATTTCATATCTGCATATTTTTATTGTAACAGTTTCTTTTTCTCTTTCAACAATATAACAAGTATCACATCTTTGTCAGGTTTATTGCTAAACCTAGAATGATAATTTATACTTGTAATAGTTTTGATTTACTTCACCTCTCTGTCTACGAGAACACAGAGTCTAAAATAAAAAGCGGAAAACATTAATGAAAGTTTTTGTGTCGCTCCTTGTCATGATCAGATCCAAAGCAAACCCCTCTTCCACCCTCTCTGTGCAGTGGGGTGTGTCGTATTAGTTTTATTTGCCCACTGATTGCTTTCTTCAACGTGTGTCATACAAATGCATACAGTACAGTAAATTAAAGCTTTAACTCTTGTATGCATGCATAATCTCCAGCAGTGCTACTCTACAATCCTGTCCTGTCCAACTCCTTCAAGTCAAGTTGCAACGAACTTTTTTCATCGTGCACAACTTCAAAAGGCGTTTTAATGAATGAATCCTTGCATTAGTCAGAATCAGGTTTCCGAACCTTGTAATTATTCTATTTTCTATAAAAAAAGAAATACTTTTCCCATCAACAAAATAAACTGGGATAATCGAATAAAGGAGAGACCGCTACCAGTCGCTATCAAAGAAATAATCGATTATCCAGTATGAATATGCACCGGTGATTATCACGGTTTATAGCTGGGAAAAAGGGAAGCCAATTATTTTCACTTTTTTTTATGAAAATCAATTTTCTATCGCTAGATCCAGGAAAAAATTCAAAAGCAAGAGGACGAGTAGCAATCAAACCATATACTCCAGTAATAGTGAAGATTGTTTTATAAAAAAAAACTATTTTTAAATACGGTACACATCCAACGAAGCGTCACCTTTTTTATCTGAACTTCTCTCAACAATTCCGGTGATCTTGATGATGCGTTTTTATGATTCGTAAATCCTATCAAGTCGATGATGCGTGATCACGATCATGACTAGTATAATTTTCAAGGGAATCTCTCTGTACAAGACACTTTCACATTAATTTATGCTATCATCACTCCAAAACTATCAGAGCTATTTTTTCCCCACTGTAATCAAAATATCACAATAGAATTCTCGTAGTGAGCAAAGCGAGGATGATAGTGAGGTAACCAGTTTTTTTTTAATATTTAAAAAAATTCCCACAAAAGTTATGCTTTTGATCAACTCATAGAACACACCACACGGCACAACCCCAAAAATGGGTTGGCTTCAAGTATGAAAGTATGCATTCTAAATTTAAGCTATAAAGATTCCTTAGCACTATCGTCATCGTCATTGAGAAAAAAAACCTGTTACTTTATGCATAACAGTTTTAAGCTGTGGATAATTTTCAATATAAAATTGCTGCGTGTTGTTTCGCTGACCATATATACTATAACATGTAACTACTTTTGAGCATTCAAGCTAACAATTGATTCTTCATAGCATCCTAATTACACTTGCCATCCCGGCTTGATTCTTCACAGGAAAAAGTTTACGTAGCAGCTATTGAGTTTAGTTTGTGAGGTGCGGGACATGCTATAAAATGACACCTGTTTGTTTCAACCAGGATTGACTAGCTCCCGAGAAGGGATTTTTTTTTCTCCCGAATGATAAGCAATTTACTTGTTTGATGTGAAGGAAAATGTATCATTTTGAAACGACACGGAAGATCACGCAAAGGGAAAAAAGATGAGGAGAGGAGGAGATGAGCAATACAATTTCCAAAGAGGTTGTTGCACGTATATAAAAAAGAATGCCGCCAGAGAGACAGGACAATTTGCCCAAGATTTTCTAGGCTACTTGTATAATATCATTGTACAAATTTTGATGTAATATAAATGAGGTTCCGCACACCACTGACAAAAAAGGTGGTTTTCTTAAGTGAAAATGAGAAACACGTTTTTTAAGGTGAAGAGGGACAGAGATGGGGGTGGGATGACGTGGTCGTGGTCGACAATGATCACGTAATGAAGGGGAACACTGGCGGTCCAGATGCCGACATGAATGAAAAACTTAAAATAATATGGAAGGCAAGTAAAAAAAACTCTTGAAAGCTTGTTAGGCGAGAAACGAATCGGTCAAAAGACGAGCCAATGATTTCCAATTGTAATTATTGTTGTTCTTGAGAAAAGAGAACAGTTGCGAGCAAAAAGTACTTACCCATCATTATTGGAGCTGATGAAATCGTCGACAGCGGCCACCCCCACTTCCGTCGGCGACGACGACGGTGAGGACACCACCAACGACGACACTGGCGTCTGAGTGATAACCGGTGATAGTGGCGTCTGAGTGTTAGACGAAGATAGAGATTCACCGGAATCCTGTGTACTCTCTGCCGACGGGAATGACTCAGTGGTAGTACTGTCTTGAACTGAGCCGACACCATTTTGGCAACTTCTACTATCACTTGAAATGATTTTGCCCTCGCTACTATAAACATTACTCTTGTTGCCATCCGCAACGTCTCTTTTCACTCTCAAATTATGCCTTTGTACAACAGTCTCCTGGGGCACCGTGTGTCCCTCGTTAGTCACACCAAAAATTTCAAGAGCCAGTCCGTGGTTCTTCTTAGCATTACTCATCCACCTGGCTACAGCGGGAAATACGTCGAATGTCAGCCAAAACGTGGATGTGCCGTTCCGTCTTATTGCTCAAAACTACTGTTTTGCTGTCAATCGGATACGTTATAGGCTCCAGCAAGTGAGACTCCTTAGGTCTCTTGGATACTGGACTCGTGGCTGGCTTCATTACGTCGCAGAGCAGAATTCGCACAGCCTTCAGTTCCCCGAAAGATTCTTCCGTTTGGTCACCCAACAGATTGTTATTGCCCCCCTGGCCCTTACCCAACTCACTTTTCACTGTAGCACTGTCTCCGACTGGTGATGATACTGTTATCTCAAATGGAATCCGTAGCTCGGCCCCAGTCACCGTTTCCACGGATGGAATCGACTCCAAGTTGAACGTGATATGATTCTCACGACCCTTCCAGTTGTAGGTTGGCTCATTGGGACTACCTAAACAAATTTCATACAAAAATAACAATTTTCATAAGATGTTGCATCTTGCATATCCACTTGTACAGCATGTTTCGCATAGTTTATGTCAGGAATAGGATGTCAACTTCAATAACAACCCGTTTAACAGTTCACCACCATAAAAATGTTGCGAAAGTTGGCATTGATGAAAAATCGTGTATACAGGCAAGAGCTGGCAATAATTTTACGGGCTCTTTCATGGAAGGTAAACCGCGCAATAAAAATACCAGTAAACAGCATATTTTTTTGGCTGTTCTTTTGTGTCGAAAACACATCCAAATCATGAGACTTTATTGCAGGACTCTTGTTTCGTTTGAAATCACCGTCAAATATTCCATATCCTCTGAGGAAAACGGTGTTTATAAACTTTTCGTTTCAAACCTACTCTGGTGTAATAAAACAAGACGCGACAAGGGCAGCAAGTCGAAGTTTTTAGCTTTGCTGGATTACTGCATCTACTAAAGAATATTTTTTTACACAGATGGTTACAAACTCCCAGAATGTCTGGGTTTACCAAGTGGTGTGTCAAATGACATGAAAAACAGAGGAAAAAAATAGATGAACAAAGACTTCATCACCACGCTATTTGTTTCCTTCGCAGTAGACCACTTTTTTATGTGTTTTGTTCTTAAACTGAAACTAAGAGAGAAGAAAAAACACACATTTCATGCAATCCATGGACGGAAGCTTGATATTAATGGCAGTTTTATGGCTTTAAGAAAAAGTAAGATATTTTTTAAGAATAAAATACAGGAGGAAAAATGATATATTGTTGTTGCCACAAGATTTTTTGTTTTTTTGCTTTCTGTCTGGTACAGTTACACGTGAATATACATATCTATCTCCATTTCCTCCGCTATTGTTTCCCAGCATTACCCCACAAATTACTTAAAGGACAAAACAAATTTACTGGATGTTGAGAGTAGAAAAAAAGAGAAAAAATACACACAAAAAAAATAAATAGCAGACATATTTTTTTACTTACCGGGTTGGTGATAAAACGTTCGAACAGTGTTTGCTGTTCGCGTATGTCGTCCAGGTAAATTGAGATTCGAGGTGGGCAACTCCGTCCCAGTTTGCTTTTGATAAAGATCAAGAAGATATTTGGGGATTTTGATCTTTTGCTGTTGAGCTGCTTTTTGTGGTCTTGTGGCCATGCCAAATAGTTTGAGGAATTGGGATTCGAGACGTTTCAGCATTTGAGGCTCGACAGTGCGGGATACTTCTACAGTGCTACTGTCGCTCTCATCATCATCCCCACTCGGCTCGGTGGGTCCTTCCACAGAAATATTTTCACCTTGCTCGTCTTCCTCCTCAGCGGACTCTGATGAGCCTGCAATTACGTTTACATCATAAACTATTTATACAATCTGTGTACGTGCAACTTTTCTATTTCCTATTATTTTACCAGCCATCCTCATCATCACACATTCCTTCATCATCCAAAAACCCTCAAACAATTATGTCCTGGATGAATGGGTATCAACAATAACATAACAAGCTGCAGCACTCAACGCTGAGCCATGTACTTTGTCAAACCACTCTATGAAAAGTGTGAAAAGCTTTTTGAGCGTCTCACATTCTAAACTGCTCTTTTTCCCATAAATATATTTTTCTCTCTCTATCTGTTTGCACATGCGAGATGATTTGTACTCGGATGGAGTTTGATATTCCTTTGACAAAAGCTTGAGCCCCTCTGATGGGAAAATGGTCAAGAGACACTTAACATTTTCAGCTCGCTAATTGCTCTGTGTTGATTTTTTTTTTGCATACAAGTTGTCTTCCTCTTGAAATTAAATGAGAACGAGACAAAGTATTACGTAAAAGTGCACTGACCTGTCAACCGATTTCCAATAGACTCGTCAAAAAAGACAGAGTCCATGCTGAGGACGGGTAGATCAGGTGAAACTGTCAGTCCTCCAAAGCCATGCTGGTGACCATTTTTATTGTCAAAAGCTCCATTCACAAGAAAGCCATTGTACCTTCTCATTGTTGAAACAAGATTGCTCATCACCAGCTCACAATCACTAGCAGTCCTACTACAACTATATCTTGAAGTAATTAGAATACTACTTAAGTCACTCAAGTCTAGGAGGACGAGTAAGGTAAAGAGGTAAAGGGCACAGGGTCTTGTCAACAAATTGCTACTACATTTTATTCTTCTTTTACTCCTATGATGAGGATTGTTATCACTACTTGAATAAGCACATTTAAAACTACTCCTAGTGAGTTCATCCTGGGTATAACAAGAAGTACAATTATCACTACAATTAACTTGTCTATGCTGCGTGTCATCTCCTCTCACTCTCCGACAGCGGAGGTCATTCCCGTAAACATGCTTGTCATAACTATCGTCCATCCTGCCTCCTCCCCTGCCGTCGTTACTGACCACCCTGCTAAAATCATGTTCAAGGGGACTGGGGACGGGCTCACTTTTCCTACTTTCATTACTGCTTATCGACGCCCTCGTCGTTGGCGTCGATGAGGGTGCTGTTTCCTCTGAAATTAGCACAGGAACGCACACACACATCTTCAAACAAACGTGCAATACAACTAACTCGACAAAACGGGCGTGATGAGAGGTTCATCACTTAAAGTCGGAGGAGACGATGATGGGTGCTATTTTCAACAAATAGCTAAAGTACTTCATCCTTCGTCTTCATGTTAAAATACAATAAGTAGGGATAACTTTAGTAGCACGACACTTGAAACTTGTTTATAACTTTCTATGCTCCTATACACGCACTTGCCACCATTGTTTTATATTTTTCGCGTACAAATCCGAATAGTTTTTATTTGCTATATGCCACCGAGAAATAAGAGTCGATGAGCCCAGTCAAAAGGAAGCTGTGTTTTATCTCTTCGTAGTATTTTTACCCTAGTCTGGCAGCGGAACCAATTCTCTGTTTGTGCTGGGTCCGTTGTTGCCGTCCGTGTCTAAACTGGGAAATTTGCAATGTCCATAATGTTCTATAAACTGTTAACAGGTAGTATATTTTCATACGAAAGGTGTCTCCATTCTGAAATCACGTCTTGATGAGAGATTGTTTCATAAAACTCTTGTATCTTATAATGTATAAATGCTTATTAGGGGAAAAAATAAGAAGGATTAATTGTTTTCAATCTGGTTATCATTGCAATAGTAAACTGATGAAGATGCGGTGACGGCGACCATCATCAAGCAGGCACACTCACTCGCACACTCACAATCCTTTAGATGATATTGTATAAAGCGGTTATGTTAGCGACGACTCTCAAACTGAACTGACTGACCGAGTGTGCCAAGTCTCGATATGGAATCAACAAAAAATGTAAGAAAAATAAGGAGAAGAAGACGCAAAAGATATAATGATACACCTTGGAATATAATGGTGTGACGATGATGTTGCTGTGAATTTTTCTCTCTCTGTGAACTTTATGACGATGATAATGATGGTATTCGTTTTTGTCTTTTCTTGGCCGTACTTGTATGCATATGAACACTCATTGGCTGCACCAAAGCGGCTAAGAGTAAAATGGATTGGTACATAATCTAATGTGTGTTACTTGATGGTAGCATACGACATAGGAAAATATGGTGGTTGAGGTTATATGGATTCGTGTTATTATTGTGAGTATTGTCTTGATATATTATACCTGTTCAAAACGTTTAAGGAACTGTAAGGTATAATAAGGACGGTGGAGGACGCAGGTACACACAAAACATTCATGGTGATATTAAGGAAAGTAGCTTTTTCTTATTATGATACGCACTCATAGCTCCATCATTTACCAGTCCATAATAACACGTAGGGAAAATGCCAGTTAAGGCTAACTTCAATAAGGAGAACTTTGGTGGAGGCTGTTGTTTAGCTAACTTGTTGAGTTCATCAAACATTTTTGTTTCATGTACCAACAGACAAATACACACTCGGCCAGACACGTTATTATATAGCCAGAGAGAGAGAGAGAGAGAGGAAAGGAAAGATATTGCCCTTCTTCAAAAAATCTTCGTTTTTCTACCTGTCTAAAACACAGCTACGGAGAATAAAAGTAAAATACTAATGAAGTCTCGGTATATATTTGAGCATATTGTACCTCTGCACAAAGCTGGGGGTATATGGTCAATTTGGCTAGGATGAGCACACAAACTTGGGTCCATGCATGGACGGACTCTGGTCTATCAACGTTCATCATCACATTCAGAGGACGATACATTCCTACTCTTTGTAGGTATGCTCACGTACCTGCCAAATACTTTGTTAAAATTATCATTATTCACCAATGCGGTTCTTCATCATCAGCAACGAGTCGTTTTTTCTCTTCTTCACGGCATATCCAACTCATTTCAAACTCATCAGGTTTTTTCTTCACTAGACAATCAAATGTATGTGATTGTCTTGATCAGGATACGTCATAAAAATGTTAGTTCCACTATGCATATTATCTTCTACAAACGAACTATTTACATGCGCCTCTGTGTGAGAGTAGCATCACCAGGGCGACAACATGATTCGCACAGGATACTATGCAAAGTGCTTTCCTCCCAAATGCCTTCCTATTTATTTTTACTTGCCACTTACGTGTGAATAGGTATTTGGATATTTTAGGGTTGCCGAAGACGAACGTGACATGCTTAATGTATTTTTGTTGCATTTAGAATATGCATATTGTATGTATGATGTATGTTCTCATACAAGATTTATATGTAAATCTGTTTTTTCCACAAAACCTAAGGATTTCCCCCAAAAATCTTCCTTAGAGAACTGTAAAAACGTGTTCTGTCTGGTTAGAATGATCGGTAAAAAACATTGTTACGATTGGAATGATAGAAAAGGCTGGTAGGTGTACCGGAGAACAGTCTTTTAAGGAGTAATACAGAAAACAATCACAGCATAACAGATCAAAAATCCAACCATGCCAATAGTCAATAACAAAATTTGTTCAACAGGTGCAATACCTTTGAATGTTAGGAAAATGGAAGCATTAGTATTAGTACCGAAATTGTCTTCTCCATTGTTCTGGTAAACTATGAACTATGAACTTATACGATACAGGAAAAGAATAGGCTGCGGTACGCCCTGACATTAGCCATCGCAACCACCGTATAGAGGATCGCTTAGAGTCGTTACGTGTCGCCTTTTCACATCTCTCATCCCTTCAACTTTGCTCTGTTCTTGATCAGAGAAAAGAGCAATAGTTTTAAGGTTTTCTGGATGGGAACGGGAAAATGGGAAGGAATTTAAAGCGGTTCTGCCTAAAAATGGTGCGTGGCATGACATGTGAGAGTAATCTTTGAATGTTTGGTTTATTCTCTTTGAAAAGAGATTGTGGTGTACCTGTAAAGTCCAGTGGGTTCTTTTGGCCAGGTTACTGCAGTTTTGATTTCGTAAAAACAGAGTTACAAACCTATATAGTCCCGAGAATAAAGCATTTTCTTCCCTGTGTGCACATTTCTATAGTGCATCACAAAGAATTACACATTATATGACTGAATTATTAGGAACAAGTGGTTTCATTACGCGAACAGGTGAAGGCTTACGGCAAAACTGGATTGCCGAGGGGTACCTTTTTTGTTCCTCCGAGAGGATAGGCAATTAAGCTTTCAGCGTCTCTCCTTTATGTGCATAGTTCCTTTGTGAACAAAAGTAAAAACAAACCGGAGTAGTAAACCTGCCCTAGTGAATCAAACTAGACACTCTTCTGGATGCGGTTGCATGCAAGATTGAGAAATTTAACCCGACATCCTTAATATCTTAACCCTTAAGACACAAAGGTTAACTGTACATGACATTTTAATTAAGTCGGACTTGTCATGCGTGGCTTATTGCATTAGTGACAATCGCATTCTTCAAAGCCTTTTCAATCAGTCAGTCTGCATGAAAACCGTCATTAGATTTAAGTACATTATGTAATGTTACGTAACTGGGCAGATGGACAGCCGGACAAACAGTATACAATGAATTCACAGGCCCAGTCATGTATGTACATGTCTTTTTACACAAGTCATGTAAATATTATGATGTATCTTTTTTCACACGTCAGTAAAATCTCAAACAACGCTCTTGGGGATGTTCGGGTGGAAATCCAGAGAGATGTTTGCGAGATGGAACTTTTATGAAAACTTATTCCATGCACAATAGCACGGCGCAATAAAAATACCCTAAATGATAATAGTGCCTGAGTGATTTTCTCTTTTACTGTTCCCTACAATATACATATTAATGATAATGAAGTATATAATGAACCCCCAACTTTACTACTGTGTGGACAAAAAAAATCACCCTTTCATGAAAAAGCGAACCATTACCATTATTACCAAAACCTGCATTCAACTTAACCCATTACTTGTTTTTGCAATGAGTTAGGCAATTTAGAAGAATATTTCTTGTTGGCAGCCCTATTCCATACGATTTTTACTCTATCTTGTGACTTCTCAATGAATCTGCCATTAGCATTGAACTATGAATGAGGATAGAAAAAAAATTCCAAATAAATTCCATCGAGTAAAAGCCATCATCAAATTGTCGATGAATGAATTAAGGGATGATGTCATATTGTGTTCAAAACAGAGGTGGTTTTTCATGTTGCTGTCCTGCCGGTCATGATTATACGTTTTTACCTCGCAAAAATGTTTCATAGATATTTGCAAATATTATCGCACCAATGATCACAGTATATTACAGAAAATTCTCTCCAACGTTCAACAGGACGATCGATTCTCCAACTAATGAAAAGCAGAAAAAAATATATTATTGCGATTGAGCAAGAAAATGGGCTTGTGTATGTAAATTCTATGCACATCTTACAAAACAGCTTTGGAAAAAATTGTTTATGTTAGCCCAATGTTAAAATCATCGTCTATAAATACATTAATTGCTTGGAAGATAATTTCTACATTCTTCTTTGTCATTCTACGACTGATGTGATAGTGAAATATAGCAACACCTGTTATAATAGTATTAATAATAATAGTAATCATAAAAGTGTATGAAAAGGATCGGTTCATAGGAGAGCGCAACTTGTAATAAGATTTATTTAAGCAGTTGGTCAAACATAACCGCACGGTAACGTTACGCTGCATTTTGTTAAATATTAATTAAGGTAAAAATGATGTGGCAGGCCACAATGAGTAAATGATGACGATGACGATGTATACAAAAGTGGATGCTGCATGAAATCCAAGTGGGAACTAAATGGGCGAAGTAAATTTATGTGCACACAAAATAGTCGATTAGTTTGCTTAAGGCTCTTTTTTCTTGAATAGTTTTTGTGCGTCCGTCTTTTTGGTATTCTCTTGCTTTTTCCCTTGTTGATCGTGGGGCCAAGCTGTCTAGCAAGGTAGGATGGGCTCATCACTTCACAAGAGGCGAGTGTGAGTGTGCAGGAGATGAACAACGAGACAAGCCTCCTTCTCCCTACCTTGTTGAATTCACTTCTCTACCTTGTGTAACACTCTATTCAAGAGATTCTGTGTGGCGAATCACCGAACAAAAACGAAATTCTCGCCAACATTCAAGATTCTCGATTTTTTAAAGGTTGAAGGAGCAAAAAAATACGTCTTTGTAAAGTTTGATTAAGGAAGTCAGGATGAACAAGGTAGCCTGTTATTATCAATACTATTACTGCATTCTAGTCTTCACTCCGACACATCGACATTTTGTGCACAAGAGGAAAATGTCCCAATACAGAGGCTCTGAATAATCATTATCGTTGCTTAGCCACCAACCCCTGGAACATTCTTTGAGAAGCACGCCAACAGCGATCCAGGTGTTGAGGTCCTCTTGGGCTTGGACTTGGAATGATGATCAAATTCAAGTGCATCTTCTATTTAAAACTATCAATAAGATATCATCTTTGAATAGTTTCAACCAAGAACGAAAGTAACCAAAGTATTTTGATGGCTGCAACTTGTCCTGTTTGTACTACACAACTACCTGACCACGCTCACGAAGATCTTCGACTTGCAATGATTCCTTTTTAATTGGATCATGAAGAGTCCTTACATCCTTACATCATCAGAAAATAGTTTGTCTAGTTGAACTAGGATAATTGCGATGCAGACAGGAGGGAGCTGTAACTATTAGATAGATGAGAAAAACTGACTTGTATTCCGTACATCATTTCATCACATAACAAAACTCTTGCATCAAATCAGTCTGGTTGACCAAACTAAACAGGTAGAAAAATGACAGTTTTGTAGCGTATCTGATCATGTTTGCGGAAAGACTGACAAGTTAACACGTGCACTTGCATTTTATTGTCGTCCCGCACATTTCCAGGTTGCTTGGTAAGTAATAGTACAAGTAAGAAGTGACTGGACACTGGAGATACACAGGAATCGAGACGCTGGTGAACTTTGATGTATTCACGTGTAAGTGCGCAACATTCCAAACGAGGTATGTTGTTAGTCATTGACGAAGCTATTTTTGTTTGATTGATATCATATATATAATGATTATGCTTTGAACTATAAGCTAACATCTAGCAATGATTTCTACTGTGGCTCATTGAGTAATTTGGAATGGGTTAGTTTCTAAAAGAATTTTTTCAGCTTTTACCCCAGGTTACGTATCCTTTTCAAATATTGTTTTATCGGCAAATGATTCTACAGAAAGGAACCGGTTCCGTTCCATCTCTATATCAGCCTTATTTTTAAAAATCTATCGCTATGATAAATTCCAAAGCAGATTTATCCAGATAACACTCCAGAGAGTAGAAACTTTGTATTTGAAATTGCGTTTTAGTCTACAAAAGCACTTTGCGAATTATTGATCATTCATTACAAAGTAAAAAGGTAATTAATTTATAAAATTTGAGAAACTTTTCGGCAAAAGTATCAGTACAATGAATGGCATATTCCTATTAACGTAAATGAAATTTACTTGCTATATCCAGTTCGGTTTTGCATAAGGTTACAAAGTAGCTTTGGTGGATACGAAAAACCAAACTCATCTGCTCGTGTGTATTGTGTATACAATCAGGCAGGACAGGACTAGAATGAATTATATTTTAGGCAGGAATTCTGTTGAATGTTCTGCTCTGCGTCTTCATCTTTGTACTTTATAATTGTATCATAAAACTGTTATTTACTTTAAATAGATCGAGGATTGAATGCACATAAAAATTATAATGTCATTTTATATCGTTATCCTGGCATTAGCATCGATCAAGGATATTTTTGCAGCAATTGAAACTGCGCTATTACGCACCTGGGCACATTCTTAAATCTTTATAAAAAACCAATTCAGGAGCAGGATCATCACCTAGGCATCGCACATTAGGTAGCGATTATCATTCATTCAGAAAACATGTGGGAAAATTAGCATAAAAACAGAATAATCTATACATACTAAGCAATTATTTGTGGCTTGAGGTAATGGGGTATTCTGAACAAGCTAACTCGCACCCACTCACCTTTTTTCGCAAATTTTCGTTAAAAACTGAATGAATTGAATAGAGTGCTTAGGCAATTCTACCACACGATTACTTGCTTATCGGATACAATACAATACTGTTGCGAGCTCCTCATTCATAATTGTGCATATTTCCACACAACACACTGTTGTAAGTCTAACAAATTTGTGAACGAGCCTGTGTTCGAATATATGTACACAATTTGCGGTTATATCTGGTTTATTAATCGAACACAAACAAACATCCTCCGCGTTGAAAGAAAATCTATATAGATGTTTTTTACCAGCGTTGAAAATATTTACAATGAGGATATTCTGCTAAGGATAATGATGGTGACTCTCCCAGAACCCTGATTTAATTATTGGTGTGTGTTAAGTAAGCGCTTTATAGACGTGTATTATCGTTTTTGTCTTATTCTGGCTTGTGTGGCGTATGCTTGCACTTCACTTATAAGGATGTATGGTAAAATATTCATTCTTGAGATTTCTCATCCTTCTTCATCTCCTCATTGTTGTAGTTTAAAGTACGTGGACAATCATTTCAAACTTGTAGGATGATATCAGCATTGAATATAATTTTTTAAAGATGTAATTTATGCATACAACGTGGGCTTACATACACTAAACACTGACATCGCAATATATTAACCACTTCAATGTACGTGCATCCTTCCCCGACTATCCTCGTCAAATACAAATTCTTCTGACCTTTGCATGACACATTCAAAATTGAAGACACGATTTCATTCACGCGAAACTGCGTTGAGATTGTCGGAACCTGGTGAATCATCGATATTATCGATACGTTCCCTCGGCCGCGGATGGTCAATTATTGCATTTGATTAATGAAAAATCCTATGCACACGCATCCCTCAAGTTTTTCAGTAAATTCATACGTGACACTTACACGCTCACAATTAACACCTGCAGAAATCTTACGCTTAAAGAAGGGAGAAGATGCGCAGGGGAAACATTATGAATGACATGGGGGAAATTTTCCATTGTTATGCGTTTTGCAAAGTTTATTTCAAAATAACATTCAACAGCAATCGATCATGTTTCGAGAAATCAAACAGCAACTCATATCCTTACTGAGAATAAAAAATAGCTGTAGTTTCATCAATTTGTTGTGCTTCTCAATAGACAAAAAGTGCTCTTTCGCGGATTACCCCATATAATGTGTTATACTCATCACTTTGAGCATATCAAACGCTCAACTCTTCGCTGTAGTTAATCGAGGTTAAAACTTGCACTTTCCAACTTTTGCAGCAGCAATCTTACTGTGTCAACTTAAAATAATTTAGTTTCCATAGACATGCATACTATAGGGTATACGGTTATTGGTGAAAGTTATGTTTATTGGACATTTATATGTGTACTTTTTTGTAGTATCGCGAATAGTTTTTCATGTAACAAATCTAAATAAACCTCTTTTCACATGAAAGCAAGAATTTCATCAGTTTCAAACAAAGGATTGTTGAATGCTTTTCTCATCCCGATTGAAACTTGCCCCAATCATGGTTCTCTCTCTCACTCCCGTTTCAGCTTTTCCTTAAATTCTCCTGTCATGTGAGCCCTGGAATATAAAAATCTAAAAATACAAATTTAACATTAGTACGCCTACTAAAACCATCCTTCAAGACATATAACACTTCATTATTTTCCAGTTTAAACTTCTTTAGTATTGACAGTTGTCAATTGATGCGTGTGCCACAATATATCAAGAAGATAATAATGGACACAATATAAAAGAGTAGGGATGGTGACAATAGATGATAACAAGTCACACACAGATCCTCTACATTTCTTTTTCTATAGCTTGATGAAAAACCAGAGAAGAGAACAATGTAACACACGACTGTTAAATTGACAAGGAAGACCTTTTCTCCACAAAAAAATACTTTATCAGTCAAGCATGATGCATTATATGTATATCTCTTCTCAACTTGCTTTATTTCAACTAAAATAGGTTACTTTCGATGAGAAAACGACGATAAGAGTCAGGTAAAGAAAGAAAAGGATCCCATGACTTGCTTTGCTAGACAGCTGGGGTTCTACCTTTTCGGGAACTTTTAAATCAAAGCCGTGAAGCCTTTGAAAAGGACAGAACCCTAGTCTTCTCTTTATCTTATAAAACATCACTATTTTTATGTAAAATAAAGCTCAAAGGCCTTAAAAGAAGGATATAAGATAATGTACACCTTACTTGAAGGTTTATTTGGGATAGATTATTTAGGAATTTGAAAATTGTAGGTCTACTTGCCTTCTTCAAGAACATAGAACATGAAGCTACGTGAAACAGTTTTCAAGAAATCTACGCTTGTACGTTTTTTCTCATATCGTTTTTGTTAGGAATTTTTTGAAGAGTTCTTGACTTTTCTTCTCCTTCTTTTGTCCGTCATGCATTGCCAACATAAACTTTAAAAGTATACGGTTAGCCATTTCAAATCCATACCTTTGGTGGTATTCACTACAAAAGTTGTTCTCGTGTTGGTTGTGGAAAATTCATCTTGTGGATTAAACAGGTTAATGTAAAAAAAATCTGAGTCGAGGGTGTGTATCGATTACTCAAATAAAAAAACGCATGAAACAATATGCTCGTTTGAAAAAAAAACTCTGGGAGACGGAAAGGGACCAAGCTTTTTTTTTATCTTAGGGGATTTCTAAATGCCTTCACGAATAACCTCGGGGAATGCGTAGTAGAACGTAATAAGCATTTTGCTGTAGGTTATAAACCTGTTGGAACTAAGGAAAATAGCTTTTGGAGTAGTCATGAGTTTCTTTTGCTTATACAAGCATTGATGATTATGTCAATGATAGAATAAGTGTGTACACTTTATAGTTAAAATAGTGACTGTGTATAAGTGTATAATAATAAGGGCAAAAAATCAACAATATTAGTTGATGAATGTGGTTTAAACGTTAAAATCGTTAGTGTACACATAAGTCGGTGGGAGTCCATATTGTGTGTAACTTGGGTTTGCATGAAAAACGATTCTTCTGCGCACATTTTGAAGAAAAAAATGATAAAGACAACATGTTGCCATAATGTGGAAGTTAACAGTGGGAACATGGTAAAGGGTAAGGCCACCCAGCTATCTGATGATATTATATATTGATGAGCGCTGGAAAATTCCAGCCTTCTTCTACGGAATTGAAATGTAAGCCCACCCAATTGTTGGTGGTGGTACTGGAAAGAGGTTGTAATGTAATGATTTCGGTAATACCTAATCAAGTTTTTAAAAATTATATTGAGCTTATGTAGAATATTTGCGCTCACCAAATTGTTCTCCACAGTTGCTCAGCAAGCGAATGCGTTATGTATTTGGTATGTAAGAACTCTGAAACGGTAGCAACTGAAAGAAAGTTGTCAAAAACGCCTTGTTAAATATCTACACACTGTTTAAGATAAATGTGTCTTATCAAAGAAAGTGCATTTCAAAACAACTCACCAACTGATTTATCGATGCGTAGTGGCTTTTGGCAATCATTGAATAGATCTTTATGTATTGGGTCCTTACACTAAGGGTTCTTTAGTTCGATAGAATATATTTGTTATCTTATCAACAGTACAATAAAAGTCTTTAAAGTATACAGAACTTTACCTCACACCGGGTGGTGGGAAATGAAATCATAAGATTGATAAAGTTTACTCTGCATGACATTTGCTGGGCGAAATTGATTTACAACCGTTTGCCAGGTGTCTTGCACACATTTGCAATGCCTCGTTTTGCTAAGATACAATAACAAATCCATATCACTGCTCTAAGTAGCAGGGCCCATCAATCAACTTTACGTCATTCTGCATTAAAAAAATATATTACGTCCTACCTGACGTCTTGACGTCTTAGGACTTTCCTTTAGTGGCTTCCATGGATTGCATGCTGACTTTGCATTTGGTTTTCGGTTAGTAGAGGGCGTAAGGCTCTTTTAACCAGCACAGAATTATAATTTCACTCAATGTTGACCCAAACTGCGTTTTCTAGCATGCATCTCTTGTAAGATATATTAAAAATGCATCCAATGTAAGGTTCGGGGTTCGCCAGGATTTACATTCAATTATCAACCTATTAGCTTTAGTGGTCATTTCCGGAACTATGGTAACGCTCATATATAAAAGATGTTTCTTGGTGTGGGCATCGCGCTACAATCTACAATTTAATCTGATATAACCAGGATTTACATTCAATTATCAACCTATTAGCTTTAGTGGTCATTTCCGGAACTATGGTAACGCTCATATATAAAAGATGTTTCTTGGTGTGGGCATCGCGCTAAAATCTACAAATGAATCTGATATATTGCGAGATGATCGCGCGAAGCATTACCGTACCTACATAGCTTCTTGCGCAAACATTGAACTCCCAAGGCATTCACATTCTGAAGAACTAGTTTCATTGAAATACTCGTAAATGGAAACCGGATATATTTTTCTATGAGTTCAATACATATATATAACCCCACAGCGACGACTTTGACTAATATCAGAAGCTTTTTCTCCAAATTTTCACTCTTTTTCCGAAGTAGCAAGGGAACTCAAGGTCTCCACACTTTTTGTTGCAATGATACGGAAGAACAAGCCGCTCATCCAAGTTTATCCCACCTTGCATAACTTCATACTGTGAAGCTGTTTAAAGTTTCCAGCTTCCAGAATCCAAGAACCTCGGGGAGAAAAGGATGTAGGTGTATTTCCCCGTTCCTTGATGAAAGGATATTGTACAGTTACAAAAAAGCGAGCTTCATAGTTTGGTGTAGGGCATACTATACAAATACAACTGCAATGTATGAAAACAGATAGATGTAAAGCCAACTTAACAAAACAAGGACAGACGTGCAACACGGAAGAACACCCTAACCACTCTGTCCATACCAGCAGCATTGCAGCCTGTTTCCAAAAGAAAGCGAAACGGAAATATGTATGTTAGCAAGAGAACAAGCAAAATTTACCGTGCTGATGTTGCCACAACTTGGTGTGGTGTGTGCTGAACATAGTCCCGAATTCCACTCCAGAGGAACGGGAAGAACGATACTGGCTCTTACGTTCAGGAGTATTGCTGGAAATGATGATGAAACTTGCTGTGCTAAGAGAGCTTCCTCTCAAACAATATTTCACTCTCACCATTCCACTTTTTCATTGCAAATGCTTGATACTCTGCTTCGAATATGCAAAGAAAACTACGGTAATACACTCTGATTCAAAACAAGTAAAAAACTTAAGGTTCATACGATGTTATTTTGCCAAGACACTATCAAATTTTCGGCCATGCGTTCTCGCATAGTATTTAGGGGTGTGTGAGGCATTTAAAAAATTTATGTTCGAAAATAAATCATTAAATGCATACAAAGTTACTGCTGAATATGATTGTATGCATTACAAAATATTTGCCGATGGATCGATTATCTAACTGGTAGATAATGATCAGAAGGTCTTTCTGTTAATTGCATCCATAGAGTTGGAGTTGATGAGATTTACGCATCTTAATTACACTTCAAAATTTCAAACATGTTATGTTTTCTTTTACACTTTTTTAAATGAACGTGTATGTTTATGTTGAGTTATATAGAGGAATTAGCGGTTTTCTCAATACTAAATTTTACACCATTCGTAAGTATTTTTTCTGGTTTCCGGTGAAGTCGGAAACATAAGCAAGTTATTCGCAATTTTTCTGTTTAAATTACGTAAATGATAACATCAATAATTGTCTGTAAAAACGCCTATACTTCTGGAATAAAATAATACAACGCATTTAAATCAAGGAAATAATGCGAAGCTCTTTTATTTATTTTATTTTACTTTACAGTTCACATAGTTTAAACCGACAGGCTTTAATTATTTTTGCCCATGCTCATCGAATGTCATTGGTCCCTCTAATTTACTCCCACACTTCGGTAATACCCAGATCATTTTTCATGGGCCTTTGCCGTTTTATAAGTTCCTTAGCATTAACGTTTAAAGTAAAGTCCTAAGAGCGATCACAAAAATTAGTCAGTTCTGAAGCAAGGTGTACTGCAAAGTTTCCCTCGCAACATTTGCATTCACAGTTCTATGCTATTTTCTCCCGTTCCTTCGCAAAACCTCTCTAGAAAGCATAGAACTCACGTACCACACATTTTCTGTGTTTTGGGCCCTACCATACCATCGTTTTTCCACAGCTGTAAAATGATATGATTCTCGTGAGTCGATTCCGTTGTACTATTCCATTTTTCGCTCCCATCCTGCTCTGATCGCAGTCAGTCCGAGTTTCGTTCTAACCCGGATTCGGTGTTTTTAGCGAGTTCCTGGCAAGGCAACAAAAAAAGACACGTAAAAAGTTTATCGCAAGCATCAAGCATGACTAAGAAAATACCGATTTCGTTTAGTTGCGATGATCGTGTCGATTACAATCTAGTTAATAACAGCAGTGCAATTGTTCCATAGTATGTCAAGTTGTGTTTCTTCCAAGCAGAAAATTGTTTTCTCCGACCCTAAAAACAATTTTCGAAATCTACGTACTTCCTCTCGTCATAGTAGAATCCAATTTGTACAAAACTGGTTGCGTTTAAATTCGCAAAAAGTGAAACGTGGGACAGACCGCAAACAATTTTAGCATCACCGTTGCTTTTCAACACGAGCAATTCCCAGCCATGAAAATTGTTTCTTGCCCCGGGTATCAAATATTAAGTTGAGTTTGTGCACTCCACGCCAAAGGATTAGAAGAACACAACCGTTTTTCTGTTCATCTTGAGTTCCAAAAGTAAACCCAAACCCAGGAGGTGGTTGACTTGCAAGAGAAATGACTTGATCCAACTCTGTTCTCATCAATATGATGATCATACCCAGAAAACTTTCTTTCCATCATGCAAACTGTAACTGGGAGAGAAAGAAAAAAACAAAATGCAATTTACATACAAACTAAGGATAACTAAAAATATTTCCAATGCATTTTTTTCTCTCTCTGTTCCTCTTTCTCCCACGGAGTTTCCATTTTTAGATTGGGATTTTACCGCATCACGTATCGTCCTGATCGCATGGTCGTAGTGTACCATTGTGTTGTCTGTGTAAATAGATAGGTCGGCTAAATTATGTCCTTAGATGCTCCACTCATCGCTACAAGACATGGTCCAGGCTCAGTCGCTGATGTTGCCTCTTTCAGGAGAAAGGGAAAATGAAGTCGATATAAACACAAAGGAACTCCGACAGAACATCAGTAAGGATTACTTTCTCTTTCCAGCTTACCTCATGTACCTGCATAGTCATAGTCTAGTCTCCCTCCCTATTATCCTCCCGCTTTATGTGTCTAGCTATTCCTAATACCTACACATAATGAATCGATAAACTTTAGTAAGATAAAACCTTAAAGGGCTAATTACAAGCGTTTTGTGCTTGTTTTATCCTAAAGAATTAATGAGGGCAGGGAGCATCCCATTTTTGATTCTTTTCAACTCCATATGCAAATAGCGAAATAATTTAGCCCTATTTATATTTCATTTTCGTATTGAATTAAAGACTTGATTTTGTTTTATTTACATAATTAAATGTATATCGATACTCGAAGAAAACGGATTCATACTTTCATTGAAACACTTTTCTTATCTTAAAAAACTCTTTCATTCGGTTAGCAAGCAATTGTGGCACCAGCTGCGCGCAGAAGACGAGTGTAGAAATAAAAAAACAGGCTAAAATGCTGAGAAAGGAGAGAATAAAAAGCTAACTATGGAGGTTCCAGGAATGAAAAGTAGGTTGCCATTGCAATCCCTTTTAGAAGAATATCCTCTCCTAAAGAGAGAGTCAAAAAGATTGTTAGCCGGCCTATTTTCTGTGCCGACTTTATCTTTCTTTTCTCCCTCCTTCGTAAACCAAGAAGATAAATATTTAGGCATAAAAATGTTCCAAGTAGAGTTTGTTAGAATTCATGTAATATATATTTGTATATATGTATTAAAAATCCTACATGAGTTTTTATATATTACTTAACACATGCTGTGAGCCTTATCCTTACGGTGTCTAAGGATGAATCGGAAAAAAAAATCATAGTTTTTTAATGATAAAAGCAAAGGAAAATTATAAGACCCATATTTCTTTGCAAAGAGCATTTTTCAATAAGACAAGCTAAAAATACACATTAAAATTCCGCATTTGTACATTAGAATAATAAGAAGGAGTGTATGAAAAGGAAAAGTAGAGCCCGAAATTTTTATAATGATTTCCTCTGCCCGAAAGAAAAGTAATCTTGAGTTGACGTATACCTTTTGTTCGATAATTGTGATGGGTGTTCTTCATTATGGGAAAAAAGTCCTCATTAAACACACGGAAAATAAGTCCCCGTCTTATTATTACTGCATTACAAAAAAAAATACCTCCAAAAAACTTACTTTCCCTTTGGAAACATAATCACATCTTGTTAGTTCGTTAGACTATTCGTTATTCTCTCTTTGTTGTCTCACGAGAATGTAAAATTTGAAGCTAACGATTCAAAAAAAATGTATGCATATAAAAAAAAGTTATCCTGTTTGTTTTCAATTTCAACTCAACGAAATATAATACTCCTTGCGCAAAAAGGCTCACGTCTAATCATTCCTGGAAAATGCGTAGATTGCTTTTATGGTTCCTTTATTCGTGATGCAAAAGTTTAAACTAGGAAATTTTAACAATGCAGAAGAGTATATTATTCAGAGATAAAGGAGCTCCGGAAGGAACGGATCCATATAATAGGATGGCACTTGAAGCCGAAACTTTTCCTTCAGCAATGTTAAATATCCATAGGGCTGGAAACGTTCCCAATAAGATTAACTTTTACAGATCACAACCGGAATGGCTGGGTACACGTAACACCCAAAAATCCGAGAGAGAGATTTTCTGTTGCCATTTGCCAATACAGTTGAACTCAGGGAGGAAAAAACACAAAAATTGTGTTGCTCACACGTTATTTATGCGGGATGCGGCATTATTATTCAATTTCTAGTTTTCTGTAATCCGTTCGACAAACAAGAAAATCGATTTTATATTTTCACGGTTGAATTGAAAGCGAAAGCTACGCTTTCATGGAAACAGCACCTTTCTCTCCTCTGGGATTACTTGGACTTGAACAAGTCCATTTTTCGTCTTCATAAAAACCGCTAGTTCAATTTTTAAATGCGTTCTGTAGGTTACAAAGCTTTTTTTAAAAGATGTTTGTGCACAAGCGCATCCAAAATAGACATCGTCTAGTGACTTTGAAATTTGTTAACAAATAACGGCAAATAATTCATCACACCTCAGGACAATTAAATCTGAACACTTTTCACTACCGCCTTAGGTTTCTTCATGCTAGAAGCATGCTATTGTGACGGAAGTCATAGATATGAAAGTCTATTATTCCCTTTTGCTTCCGCATTTTGCGCATTATTCTATACGATAGTCGAATGATAAATGAGAGAAGTTATACTTGGCATCAAGTAGAATCTAATATTTCCTTGAGTAAGAATGCCAACGACACTGATGATGATTGCAACTAGGAATGTTTTGAATGTCTTGGCTTATCCAGCCAAAAAGTACAGATTTTTAAATGAATAGGAAAAGCAGATGTAGACTACCAGCACCAACCCAAAGACTTCGAGAGTACACGGCTTGACGTGTGTTCAACAACTGTGATTTTCTCACACTGAGTGGTTTACTACAAAAATAACGTGTTTTTTCGGTTGGGCGAAGGGAGCTTCCATTTTCTCTAATGGGAATGTTCATTCCAAGATTTCCAAGTCAGCGAAACTAACTAGGATTAACATTAAGGTGGATGAGATATACCTCAGTTCTGTTGACATACGATTGTACACTGAAATTTTTTCTTAAGACCAGTACCAAAATGGTAATGTCAACAATCGTATCAACTTTCTAAACACGTTCATAAAAACTATTCTTTGATTAAAGTAGAACTGCTGTTATCCTCACTGAAATGGACCTATTTCTACTATTATTTTTGCACCACCATGTTCCAAACTAAATCACTTAAGTTTGTACGATTACCTCTGTAATAGCTTCATTCAACACATAACGTATGCGATGATGTCAGTGTCATTCTTAACGGCAGCATCGACATCTTCCACTATCGTGGAAATCTTGGTTTGAATTTGTATTAGTCAACATAACGGTTTCTAATTTCAGATAGCGTGTTGGCGCTAGCACTTAAGCTGTTATCGCTTTTCTCTGACTTCTAAAAACTGTGTGATGCTTGGATTTCCTGTTTCGTGTATGAGAATGCAACAGCAACGTCAGAATTTAGTACAAGTCTTAAGCTGCGAACCTTAGAATTGTCATTGTTATTATTATTGCAGTCATTGTATCTTACGAACAGAACGTTTCCAGCATAAACCGAGGACCTAGCGCTGAAAGAAAAGTGAATAATATAGGTAAACGCGTAATTCAAAAAGCGCTTTCCCCAAGCCTTCATACTCTTCTTGAGTAGTTAGCCGTATCCCAGCGGATTCAATGGCGTTTTATCGGCT
>VICI01000815.1:0-29795 GCA_019593645.1 Akabosia matsudoensis
ACATGTAAATGTACATAGCTCTTCGGAAGGTATAAGTGTGAGATTTCCATTCACCGAGCTGTTACAATAAAAGTTGACTTGAGGGAAGCTTGTCAGTATAGAGCTGAGAGCAACCATCGCCGCCGGAATTTCCAGAAAGACAATTGCGAACGTTGCAAAAATTTGAAATCTTGAGAACCCACCTTTTGAAATGATGATATAACGTTATCTCGTTTAGTTATGGTTCATAATAACTTGTAATTAATTTTTATATTGAGTACCTAAATTTTTGAACACCTCTTCGACACTTAATTCGCCGGTTTGAGTCGTTTTCTGTTTTTTCTCATTTGTTGCCTTATCCGTACACAAATCCTCATCTTGCAAATCAGTTGTCGGTAATGGTTTAGGTTCCTCCATTTAAAACAGTAAAATTGCACAGTATTATAATTTGAGAGCTTTCTTATGACGATTTTAGTATGACTGAGTCGATGCCTTGATAGAAAGCCATAAAAATCACGAACGTAAAAGTATGCTAATCAAGCCCTATTTCAGCAAAAAATGATGATTTTCACAAGACAATAAAGTTTTATTTCATCGCTGACACGATATTTGATGTACGAAAATACCAAACGATACTGATCGTGAACTTTACGTAGCAAAAGCTTTTTCAAGGTTTTGTTTTTATCTTGACTGAAATCTGTCGCTGCTAAAGATGTGCACTGTGCTGTAGTGTTTTAGTAGGATTTAATGGCATATATAATAAAGAAGTTCGTAAAATTGCTCATTTTCAGGAGTGTAACACGATACTTCGAACAGAAACTACATGGATTTTCCTATGCACTTATACCTACAACCTATGCTATCTTTCAAACTGGTTTTGTTCAGCACACTAGTCACCATAATTGGAGCAATTCAAATACTGACTACTAAAAATAAGTGTTTAATTGATTGACTTTTGCACGAGATGTTTTTTCGCTAGCTGTATGCATGTCTGTGTTGAGACCATATCTTGTATCCTTGTGTTGGTTACCTGTAGCTGCCACCGCCTTTACAACAATGGCGATGGTTCGACATGACTCTCATTTTTCGGTACAAAAGCAGGGCAGTTAAAAAATTACAGGAACAGTTAGAAAGCAACCTGTTTTGGAATGATTGCGGCAAGGCGAGAGTACATGGAAATGAGACCTCAAATGTTACGCTGTTCATAGTTTGTTACAACCTTGTGTCTACAAATGGTTTCATTGTAACATTATCTGGATGCGTTGCCAGTTACGGCTTTTCATTGTATTATAGACAGTTAAAAAATTACAGGAACAGTTAGAAAGCAACCTGTTTTGGAATGATTGCGGCAAGGCGAGAGTACATGGAAATGAGACCTCAAATGTTACGCTGTTCGTTATAACCTTCTGTCTACAAATGGTTTCATTGTAACATTATCTGCATGCGTTGCCAGTTACGGCTTTTCATTGTATTATAGCTATAAATTAAGTAGGTCAAGATTAGAATCTGTCCAACAATGGCTTGGCAGTTTACATGTTAGTTGAAGAGACCTCAAATGTTACGCTGTTCATAGTTTGTTACAACCTTGTGTCTACAAATGGTTTCATTGTAACATTATCTGGATGCGTTGCCAGTTACGGCTTTTCATTGTATTATAGCTATAAATTAAGTAGGTCAAGATTAGAATCTGTCCAACAATGGCTTGGCAGTTTACATGTTAGTTGAGGTTGAAGTCTTTTTTATTATTATTTTTTGAAAATGCTAAAATATATTCATATAAAGTCATTTAATATTGATCGATGATGGTTTTCTGAAAATTAAAGTTTAAACAGCCATATTAGTGCGAATCTCTAAACTGAAAACGAGAAAGGCAAGGACTGTGATTGCCCATTCTGAATCCTCAACTGCATATGCGTGCTTGTGAATTACTACCTGAGCTGTGAATGTAAATGGATTTTAACGGCAGTCATGAATCACTAATCTATGCGCGTTCATGCATTATCACTAGCGCAATTTATACATTGATACAGTATGGTAAATTGCGGATTTGTATATTCAACCAAATGCACAAGCACTGGACAGCGTATTAATTCTAGAGAATAGATTAGTTTAACTCAAGGTCCCATTCGTCACCAGTTTTTAGTGAATGAAGAACTTAAAAGGGTAGGCAGCTATTTTGTACATAAATAATTTTTATGAAGTGGAAGTCGAATGCCTTTATTTTGCTGGCAGCAAGAAAATGATTAGGTTAGCCCAATAGCGTAAAATTACTAAAACTGTCCTCTGAAACGTAATTCTGGAGATTTTAGAGCCACTTTACAACTCCAGCTTAAGCCTTATAGATTCTTCAAAATGTAATTAAACTGAGTAGATTTGTCAACTTTAATATTATAACACTTTTAAATGTTATCGTATTTTTCTAACAATACTTTATAGTTTCAACAATAAAACTTCGGTACGAAAATAGAAATCCTCATCGCACTTACATTTAAAGTAGCCGGCAACCCCAAATATAAATAGGATGCAATTTTACTTGCCAACTCATTCCAAAACATCATTCTCCATTACATCATAAGCCCGTCTTCAAATTTATTGATTTTTACAGAAACTTGGTGGAATTCTGGGAGCAACATGGGGGAGGTTTCCAACATTTTGCTTGTTTTTCTTTTTTCGTCGTGTGTTGCCGCTGTGCTCTCTTGTACGGTACCCTGCTCACCTGAGCAAGAGCATAATCAACAAACGAGCAGTCCACATCCACAAGTGCACATCAATACACCCTTAGCCCAATTTTCTCCACGGGCTGACCAGCATAGCGGTCACGAGGTATCTACAAGCACTGCCCAACCAGCCAGTAGGACACCATCAAGTTGAAGAGAAGGACCACCACAGGAACACACGGTCTATGAGCTCTACATCGCACCATGTTGATCTTGCTGTGCTGCACGATGGTCATCCTATAGAAGTTCAACGCGAAGAGCGATCGGGAAGTCATCACGATCAAACTGACCATTCTTCACCCGAAACAAGCGAAACATCAGCTAAGGAGAATGTAAATGAGCGTAGAGCGCGATCTGATGGGCAAGCCAAAGAAGAAGCTCATCATGGCCAAGACATCCAAGCTAAGGACGATCACGGTAAATATAGTCAATGAGCTTTTGATATGTATTAATGAGAAAGCGATGAAAAATGTTGTATGAACATCTATGTTTTAGCTGCTCTGGGTATTCGGGGCGAAGAGAGACACAAGAGACATTTCCATGTTGACTTGGGAGGATATGGCTACCATGGACTGCCCTTTATTGGGTACCACGGATTCGATCATGATTATGATTACCATTACGACCATCATCACCACCACCATCATTAATATAAGGGGTTTTAACCTAAATATGTCGGTAGTATAATCGTTGAACAATCAGGTAGAACACTCTGGCGCAACATTAATCCGCAATTTAAAACTAACCACGTTGAACCATCATTTGGAATTACTATTCGTTTAAAAAACGGTCCATTTAATTTTCATAACAATCATGTATACCAATTGGGCACCTGCGTGTACAATTAAATTGAGATTAAAACCCGTATAGCTGGCTCATTGGATTTGTAAACTAAACACAAGAGTTGTATTTTTATGAATTCTTTCTTTCCTCGTTTCATCAAATATGTCTACCTCGGACCTCAGACCGGACTCTGGCTATCCACAAGGCATTCTCAGTTGTTCAAGGACAAAAGCAAACAATGTTCATGGCTATTCAATTATTATACATTTTCTACAAACAACTACGATAGAAGTGGTGAAACCTCAATCAAATTCATTATTTTCGATAAATAAATTGCTTCCATAATTTAACATCCAGGAAATTGTAGTAAAAAACAGAGTCAATACGTCAAGATCTTCATTACCATTCTCTTTTCGGACAACCATGTTGAAACTCTTTACATCATGAATACATATTATTTTCTTCCTCTCTCTTCACTGAAGTACATTCACACTCACAAAATCCAAAAAAATGTACTACATTTTTTCCCCTCTTTTGCCCTTGTACACGATCATTTCCCCCACCATGATATCATCACGACAAACTGCCTCGCGTACAAACGAATATGGATGAACCAAAGCAAGAGAAACCCCTACAGTAGTGTGTAGTTAATACCACCACGTCTGGTCTCACCAAGTGTATGATGCACGTTCCCCCGTTCGCACAAGAATACAGTCAACAAGCTTTACGAAAATAAAATTCTATTATTGCGAAAACCCAAACACATATTTGTTAGATATTATTTACACCATCATTTACCCTATTTGAAATAGTAATCTGCTAAAACAAACAATTAATCTAAACCGAATCCTACGAAAACAGTCGTCATATAGCACCCAGGTAAAATTAATTTCTACCTGTTCCTCACCCGTTTTTTCGGTGTCTTACCAAACAAAATTCCAATTATCTTCCGTCCGCCCGAAAAAACAAGCCCGAACTTATTTTATGAGGAATATTTTTTTAGTAAAAATATTCCCCTCCTTGCTTGTTAGCCTCTGTCATCGTCATAACATATTTTTCCGAGTGCATCACTCTCTGAAGCATTGAATTTCTCCTTCCCTCCCCAACTCAAGAAAAATTATTCACAGTTCTCGTTATCGTCATAAACTTTTCTAAAAAAAGAAAGAATACTTCTTTCTTTAAATATAACTCTATTTTATCTCCTTTTCCGTTCAAGTGTTTAATGTGAACATTCAAAAAAAAGAGTTTATGCTTTTTACAACCATATCCTCAAAAAAAATACACACTTCTCTGCATATTACTTTTTATCGGCTTTTTTTCGTCCATGTTACTCACGAAAATATAAAATAGCCTTTGCGTAGGTATACATGTATGAAAAATGTTGTCTCGTTGTGTGTACATCACTCACAATTTTGTAATGTTAAGAAGAAGTATAAAAAAAAATTATATAAGCAATTCAGTAGTAACATTCTCTCTAGCAAAGGAGCTTTGCCCCAAGGCGCCCTATCAATGCTCAAGGTTCCCATTTCCCAACCAGCCGTTTTCATATAATATTCTCTCTCTGTTGCAGACTTGTGTATCTTTCCTGTGTCTAAAACTCTAAAAGCACTCCCAAAACCGTGTGCGAGGAGCGGAGCACACATTCACAATACCCAAAAAGTGTTATTTTTTCCCGTACAAAAACCTTATCAAAGTTTTTTTTTTCTTTTCTGGGTGCATATAAAGTAATATGGCTGCTGTGTGGGTATTTCACTCTCCTGTCGCTTCTCTTCATAATTTCGTTTGTTTCTAAACATGCTCAGCCAGACTTTTATATACAATATATAAAAAAACACACAAACGACGAGTTTTGTGTTGCATGCAGAATAAACAAGACTTTGCAAAGTGTCGTGATCTCCCTGATGACGGTAGGTAGCCGAAGATTCAGTTTTTTGGATGGATGAGAATGTGTCTCCATAAAAAAGAAGGATTAAAATAGAGATTTTTTTCTGCTCCTGAATACATGTAATGGTTGTACAAAAAAAAACAATTTTAATTTATGAACGTACAAGCTTGATTGGAAAGAGAAAAAAAGAATAAAAATAATAGCCTGTAACAAAAAAATGTATATGCAGAGGAGACAACGAGAGTTATCAAAAATTTTAAGATTTGTTTTTTTTTTGGTTGTGGAACGCTTGTCGCTTGAAATAAGTGTGTCTGTGTGAATTTGAATAAAAAGGTTTGTTTGAAAAACAAATTTTTGTCGAGGTGGTGGAGTTAGTTTTGGGATACTATTTTTCTAGTGCCTACGGGCCGTGATTGAAGAGGAGTTACAAAAGATTTGCGTCAATAGATAATAATCAGTTTGCGGGAGGGACTGTAGTAAACAAGATTCAGCTTCAAAATGGTAATGATCTGATACGCAGTATGAGCTAGTTTTGTAAGTTAATCTATTTCGGAAGTGATATGATAATTGGTGTTATCGGAAGTAGATAGCAAGTTCAATGACAATGCAAACAGTAAGGTATTGTTTATTTGTTTGTTTGTAACGGGCTGAATTAATGCAAGCGAATTTAGTAAAAAAAAAAGAGAGAGGTGTAGAGGGAATCATTGATTCTTGGAGGTAGTCAGTTTCATTGTGGGAACTAACGTAATAAATTGTAATAAGACCTTTTGTTTTTAATTCATCTAGGGGAAACTCATGGGCGGGCGTGGATTTTGAAGGAGAAGGAGAGCTGGAGAAAACTTGGTCAAAACGGCTCGAGTGAATGTTATTCTAAATAGTAGGGGGAGTGACAATTGTGACAGGGAAGTTAGGTTTTCTGTTCTAAATGTGGATACGATTGCTCGATATGTTGTGACGCGAAGACACGAGGACACCGAGAGGAGGACGACGGGCGGAGCAGGTGTGAACCGTAATGGTTTGCCGATAAACACACCTTGTGGATCTCGTCTCGGCAGGAACACAGATGTCATTCAGTTAGAAGACAACGATGTAGTTGAAACAGGAGAGAGACGTGGAAATGAAAAAGTTGGTAGTGTTCCTTGTAGTGTAACGTCATCAATTGTTAGAACCGCAAACATGGATTCCGTAGTGGACTTTTACACTATGAGTAGTAGGACGATTGGGATTTCTAAAAAACGGACAGAGGTAAAGATATTGTCAAGTTGTGCCCTCGGCGGCGTCGTCGGTTTGACTGAGCGTATTGACTACCCCCTGAATTTATTTTATTTATTTTAGGATGGCGACGGCAGATCAAATACCACCGAGTGCGACTCTACAACGGAGCCGGCGAGTCAAAAAATGCAGCTTGTTGTTGGAGACGATGTCTTTTATCAAGAGGACTCCGGACAGAATGTGCTGGGAACTGTGGCACTAGTAAGGAAAATGACTTTGAATGAATAGAAAATTTGCAACTTTGCGTAGAAATTTAGATTTTATCCATATTTTTTTTCGTTCTTACATCAGATTCAAGGGAAAAAAATTAAATTGATATTTTTGGACGAAACGGAAAAATGGACACATGTATCGAAAATCAAGAAGTGGTCTTTTCCAGATGAGGGTGCTGATGATAACAAAAGTAACACAGCTCCTTCATCAGAAATGGCTGTGCAGCAGCCAACCGTTGAAGGCGGTGTTTCGGGTGCTTTCAAGAAAAAGTCTAAAAGTGATATGAATGGTCACAATACACCCAAAGAAAACTTGCAGGTAACGTGTGGCTCATGTGGAACTCAGAAGGTTAGAAACTTCAAAACAAACAAGCGATTAGAATGGTATGAACATAATGAATGTAAGACTATTTGCTTATCTATTGTTTTGATTTACATAGACGATAGCCTCTAAAAAGGCGGTTGAGTTTACTCCGTACACACAACATCAGTACAACTGTCGGAAATGCATAAATAAATCGAAGACCAGTAAGAACAACGGAGTTCATATTCCAATATCAACACATATCTTGGTAAATTGACGCTTTAAGAAAGCGAAACAAGTTTAATTTGTTATTTTACTCACTTCGCTGTTTTGTTTTGCTCAGGCTGCTTCAAGAAGTCGCCCAAAAGGGTCAGACAATGTTACGATGTCAAAAAATCTATTGGACGATAACCCTTTCGGAAATTTTCAACAAGAGAATGAAATTTGTTTGCATTGCCGATGCCAGATCACTGAAAAAGTTAGTTTACACTGTACTATGTGTGACAGGCCGTGTCATTCATCGTGTTTAGCGCTAACCCCACCTCCTCTCGCTGGTGATATGTAAGTATTTTTAAATTTGTGAGCCCTTTGTTGTGTACAACTGAAATAGTTGTTAAGTTTCTTTCAAATTGCGTTGCAGATTTTGGTCCATTATTTGTCACGTATGTGGCACGCAAAAACGGGATGGCTCTCCGGAAAATGACTCGCAAAAGTTGTACTCCAGTCGGAGAAGCATAACTTCGTGGTCCGACATAGCTTATCTTCTTTTGATGTGTCTTGGTTGCAAGTATCCAAACCAGAAATTTTTTGATTTGGATCAGCAAATAATACCATTTTGGGAAGAAAATGCCAGCAGACTTCACCTTCCACGTCAGGTGAGCCAGCGCCCGTTTTGCCTCATTCCCTCAACGCTTGCATTATACTTTATTGTTTCTAAATTTGTGTTTTATATTGTTATAATTTAGTACAAAGCGAAAGATCCAAGTGAACGTAGATTCTTACTCGAGGGAGCGTTGAAAAATGCCAACCTTAGATTCTACACGGATGAGGAGTCCAAAACCAACACATTATGGGCTATTAAAGAACCCTCCAAAATGAATCTGCTAATTAAACCACCACATCTCATTGGTAATAGAGGGGTAACAGCTGCGGGCTTCCCGATATCTGTGCGAACCAGTAATCCCGAAGTTGCATCGGCTGCAATGACAAATATTGCGCAGACGATAGCAGTGAATAAAGTTGTTCCATCCCCGAAAAACTCTCCATCCTTGGTTACTTCTAAACCCACCATGGTAAAAACCAACTCCTCCATACCAAATCAACCTCCTAGTGGCCTAGGAAGTACCACCACAGTCAAGAAGCCACAGAAACCAGAACCCAACTCGAATGTAGCAAAAAAAACTGGATATGGTGGAGCTTCCGCCCGAGGATATTGGAATCAGCAATCACGGGTCTCAAAATGCTCATTTGTTACGGAAACACCAAAATCCAGTCCAAACGGACTAGTAAGTCGTGAGGAAGGAACACAACCTTTACTAAAGACACCTGCGAAGACAAGCACTGGAACCACAGTGTCACCTCAACCATCTCATAAGCATGTTTTGTCACCGTCGCCTGGAGGCGCCGCTAGAGTGACGGGGATGATTATATCATCAACTATCTCACCTCCATCCGTGCCGCTGACCTCCTCAGACGTTACCAGTAGGAGTACCAGTGCAAGTTATCCTGTTCGAAAAAATGGATCCCCTATGCTTAATAGGTCGATAAGAGTGGAACCAGTAGAAGCGAAAAGGACCGATGAGATGCCACCACAACGCCAAGGGTTCAACTATCATGCTGATGCTTTTAGAAGATCAGACGTAAGTCAAACAGCCAAAATTCGTTTTTATGTGCCGGCTATTATCATTTTTATCCTCTTCCTTCCCGCAGCACGATTTGATCAGAGAAAGTCCAGGTTTTAATAATAATTCGTTACAGCAGAAAGCTGTTATCAAGGTATTTATCATAAACTACAGTGCTTACTACCAGCGATATTCCATTCGCCAAATTTTACGTTAATTGTAACTGTACCTTTTTCAGAGAAAGTTTTCACCAGCGAAAGTTGGAGACAGTTCATACACGAGGGTGCTTGACCGTGAGGCGATAGATTCAGAAGCAAAAAAGATTAAAATGAGTCTGCCCACTTCCACCGATATAACGTCACAACGTGTCCCTTCCCCAACGAAACCATCAGAGATTCTCGAGTCTCCCAAGTGCATAAGTGATACTAAAAGCCCTCTTCAAAAACTGTCAGATCTAGAAAAGAAAGGCTTAAGCATTTCACGTTTAGTTCCAAGTGAATCTGGATCACAGGTTGTTCAAAGCAATGGTGAAATTTCAACCAATGTATCAAGGCTCTCCGCAGAGAAACATGATAGCCTACCGTCCACTCCGATCAAGATTAATGGTGCTACTGTAAAGATTTCCAACGTTGACATGCTCGACGGCGACGAACAAACCAAAGATAAAACGAACAATGTTACCACTTCGCCACGGGCATTTAAATTGGCATCTGTGACTTCTCCAGGCACAAAGCCTCCTCAGTCCCTCGCAGATCGCAAGTTAGCAAGACCACAAAGACTGAAAAGATCTGTGGTAACCAACGCCCAAGCTGTGAAGCAATCAAAGGAAAGCGACAAAAAGGTTACCGGAAAAGGAAGCTCTGCAACAGCAGCAGCTGCTGCTGCCATTGTTTCAAAAGTAAATCGTGGCCGTCCAAAGAAACCATACGGTCATAAATTTTCCACGCGGAAACCAAGCGGTGGTATGGCATATAGCATCGGACAATTCAATGGTCCAGTGCAAACCGAAGCTGGTGAAAATTCGAGTAATATTATGCTGGAGTCTGACTATTCTTGGAACAAGAATACAATCAATGATTTGCTAATGCATGGAGGAGGAGGCTATCGAATAGGATGTTTACCAAAGTCTTCTGATAGTAAAGACGACCTCACGACTGATGCTTTGAAGCATTTAAAAGATGAAGTGGCTCCTCGTCCACCATCCTACTGGAGCTCGGGTTCGAGTCGATCACAGTTCCCAGGCTTCAGAAAGAGTAAAAGAGATCTTAAGAACATAGACTCGTACTATATCAATGGGAGCAGGACCTCTGAGCAGGGTCTTCAGTATCATGTGATTTGGAGAGATGGCAATGATTTTGAATACAGCACGGACGAAGAACTGGAGACTGGAATCGATTTGAAAACAGGATATCTTACCTTTGATTCTACCACTATCGATTATATATTGGACACTATGTCAGTAGAGTGTGTGGAAAAAAGTGATTGTGATAAAGGACCAGGGAAACTGCGTGATAACTGTACGGAGAACAAAGGACTTGGAAGTGAGCTGCATAGAAATTTGAACACTGGTGAACTCCCTAAAGTGAAACGAGAACCATCAGAATCGCAAGGGGAAACGACGCCTAGAAAAATTATACATCGACAAGAGACCGCATTTATTCATATGACACCATCAAGTCGGAACGTAGTCGTAGTTGATTTGACTGATGAATCCCCCTAAGAGCAGAAAACCGTTTCTTTTCAATAATCGTCCTCTAAAATTTGTATAATCTAACCCCTCACTGCCCTAGAGCTATCGCTTTTTATTTGATACCTCTATATTACAAATAATTTGTTTTTCAAATCATTTTTTACTCAGTTTGTCATTCAAATGACTGTTACAAACTAGAGGTTCTTTTCGAAAAGTCCTTCTCTGGGTGTACACTACCGTGTGCATAGGTGTGTAAACTTAAAGCACTGCCGTTTTTAAGACTTTGAACATGAGATGAATATTGTGTGAGCCCTTTATTTATATATAAATACTGTTAAATGATTGAAGATGGTGGTCGATGTTGAATTGTTTTTTTGTTTGTTTAAGTTTATGATTGAGCCAGCTTAGAGTGACAGATAATTCTTTCGCGTGTTAGCAAAAGGAACCATTCTTAGTGGCTTAACTAGTTTTGGCAGTAGTGTCAGTCAGCAATGTCTTGTGTTCTAAAAACAATTTTTACATTAGTATTTTAATTGTGGATCGTTAAGTCTAAATTCATCTCAGAGCTACGAAAATTGTTGGGAGCTAAATTTAGCTGTCTTTTTTTAGAAATGAAATTATTTGTGACTTACGATTGAGCAACTTTCTCAATGTGTTCGTAAACGTTTCATTTTAGGCAACTAGGGTATGTACAGTTGTTATTCTGTACGCGTTACTAAATGCTTTCTACTCACTTTTATTGCAACTTTCAAACATTTTCAGTCTGAAACAATTGGACGTAAAGCTCAAAAAGAGAATTGCACTGAAAAAGAACCATCTACTTACAAGTTTAGTGGGTGAAATACTCTCCTCCAACTCCGAAACATAATCCTTCTCTTTTGGTCACCATCATTTAAAAATTGTGAATTTTATAACACATCTCTACTATTTGTACTGCAACATGGTAAACAAAATCTGGATTTAAAAAAGCATAATTATATATTTGTCTGTGTTATTATCTTGTCTTTTCCTAGTGTAAATAGTGGGTAAGGAAATGAGTACCATTCTAGAAAAATTAAAGTAATTGGGGAAGTATTTTAAATGCCGGTACTACATTGAGGATGTGGGTCTCGAAAACTTTCAAAGAAATACTTGAACGCAGACATAATATTTTAACTGTATATTTATGTACATCCGTGTATCATACTAGATGCTAGAGTGTATCGGCTCGGAGTTTGTAAAGGAAGATGTGAATTCAATCAAAATATAAGAGCCAATAGTATGGCGACTTGCAAACTTACGATGCCTGGTCTCAATTTTTCATTTTTAAGGATAATATTAATCGTGGAGGAAATGCATACTTCAGTCAGATATCCTGATGTTCAGTTTCGATTGATCACGTTAAGCAAGGCAACAGACTGTGAACAAAAAAAATCACACCATGACGAGTGTGGAATAGGGAATAACTCAATAACTGCGCTAAATCAGCGACTAGTTTAGTCCGAAAAAGATCAGTGATCATCATTCATAATAGCATTAAAGAGCGATAAAAATGAAAAGACATGTCATCGTGTGGATTTCGGCTTTCTTGTTCCCAGTTATGCCGTTTTCGATTCCACCTGGCCTACCCAATGTGACTGGAAACCCAGGTAGATCACAATGAGACACTTATAATACGTGCATTTAAGAATTCTAACAACCTGTCTGAAAAGATAGCACTGTAATCAAGCCCGTGTCTGCTGGGAATGACTGCTCCGACCGAGACCAAAATAAGACGTGGGCATCAAGAGGCTGGAGGCAAAGAAACAATCTTGTATTCATTCAATCAAACTCGTCCAGTGAGTCAAGTCCTCCGAATAACACCTCACATTCTGGAGAGCACAGCATTCCTTTTGGAAATTTGCCGAAAAACAGGCACATTTACAAGCCCATCAAGATTCCTTTATATGCGCCATCAACAAGAAAACATCGAAATTTCCCGAACAATTCCAATTCGAGCATCCCCTCCACATACAAATTCCGAGATAACCGCAGAAGAGGCTGGTGCAAGCGAAAGAGCTTCTCTAACGACAAAACATATCAGCCCGTCATTTGACACTATATAGTTATGAAAAGTGATCTTTTTCTATTTGTCATTCATTATCCTTCAACCAAACACCACAATAATAATAATAACTGCATTAGATGAAAAGGAAGGACATATTACCACTAAATCGATTTTACATAAATCACGGTTTCTCTCATCAAATACCTTGCCACGTTTTTGATTGGACACGATAAATTCTGTGTAATCACCGAGTAGTATAAATTACAAATAAAAGCAGAACAAATGAGCGATGGAAAAAAGGGAATTCCAATGTGGAATGTCATGTCAGTAAAGACTCTGTCAAATGCAACCATCAACCATATATTCCATACAAGAAGCACACTGCTGAAATGCATTTTGCAATGCTGCTGAATTTTGATTTGTGTTTATTCTCAGTCAAGATTTGTATGGAATATGACGAGAAATTGATTCTATGATTTGTGGTAACTTTTTTCATACTTTTTGCGTCATACTAACCTGCTGCCTCTGACCATATTCCGAGCGATTCATGTCTACGTAGACTTCACGAGTATGGTGGGCATTCCTATGAACAACAATAATTTACCAGTTTATACACAACACATGCAATGTGTATCGCTTTCAATGGACTTATCCTATCCCTTTTTGACACACGTCTAACATATCAGCCAGCATGCGGTAAGCTGGATCCCTAGAAAAATATGTGGTGTCACATGAACTCACAGAACACATTGTTTCTCTACTCTCGCAGTTTCAATTTTGTGTGGATTTTGGTTTTTTCTTCATTCTAACAAATTTTTGTACCAACAGATATACAAAGTTTTAAATAGTTTTATTATTATCAAAGCTTCATAACTTTAACATTTCATCATACCATTTTCTCCACCCATGCACTTGTGTTTATGTGCGTCATCACTCTAAAACAGATAATCCATTTTACTTTTTTTATGGGTTGAACCATTAGTAGTTTAAATACATTTAAAAGGCAGAAGTTGTAGCGTGTTTATTTTTTCCTCGCAAAATGTACTGACTCATATCCTTTGTCGCTCTGAAGGCGAGTCTCTTTTGCACACTAATTTGTCAAAGTCAAATAGTTATGTATCCACAGGGCTTATCTTTCTAATCTCGTGGAGAACACTTGTTAAGGCGCAACCTGAATGCAAAGTTTATAAATACAAGCGTACAAACAACAAAATGATACTTTGTTAGTAAATATCCTAATGATGGGTAAACAGGCAGGCAGTCTAAGACTATTCTCTGTGATATTTCAGGAGATATACAATCTAGTGAAATACAGTCCAGAGAAAAAATAGCAAACAGTCGTAGTATGTAAAATGCAACTGCAAACATCATTATATTAGTCGCAAATTCGACTATGGCTGAAAGCGTTTTTGTTAATTGTAATGATAGCCGATTTGAAAATTTGCGTACGTTAACTTTAAAACAAACCTGTTCAGATATTAAAGGAAGTTCTAACCGAGAGCATCGGAGAAATTTGAAAACGTCCAGTAACATTAGAGTAGTAAAAGCGGTTCAAATGGAGCGCAATAATTGTAACGGAGGATGTGACCCATCTGCAGAAAATATTGATATTGTTCATGTATCAGAAGAAGATCTCATGCTATTTGAGCATCAAGTTTCTGGCCACGGAACCGCTGACAAAGGTAAGGACAAGTTATGGGATGAGATTGGTGTGTATTTGAAACTCATGATGAATGAGTATGACACGTATTGTTGAAATAACGTTTGACTCTTTTACCAGGCTTGCTGAAACACAAAAATGGGTGGATCCTCAAACCCCTTCAGCGACCACCAATGGGTTTACGAGAGCTGTCATTTTATCACAAAATCCATGATCCTGGATATCAGCAAGATAATCTGGACGCATGCTATAAACAGTTAAAAAAATTTGTACCTGGATTCCACGGGGTTGCCCAATTAGTGGAAACGGAGAGCACAACTACTGTAAACGAAAATGGAGGAGTCACCTCCCAAAAGCCTAAATACTTATTGTTAGACGACGTCCTTCAAGGATTTACAAAACCTTGCGTAGCCGATGTCAAACTGGGAGCCCAAACTTGGTCACCAGACGCTTCAGAAGCTAAAATCAAACAGGAAAGGAGCAAATACAAAGGAACTAAGGTGCCCCTTGGAATTTGTCTTACTGGAGGGAATTACTATGATAGCAAAACCAGTGAAAAGTGCAAACTGACCAAAGATTTTTGCAAGCAATTGAATCCAGACACGCTAAAGCTGGCGTTTGAAAAGTTTTTAAATAATGATAGGTCTGGGAAGGCTACTGCACTTGTAAATCTGTTGATTTCAAAGTGCCATGAACTAGAGGAAATCATCGGTGTTCAGAAAAGCTTCAAGTTATACGGAAGCTCAATACTTATTGCATATGATGCTGAATATTTTACGGACGCATTTTCTGGAGACATTCCTCTCCGAGTATTTATGATAGATTTTGCGCACTTTCATACCTCCGATGAAGTTGATACAAAGGAACCTAGTTTAGACGAAAACTATTTGTTTGGCCTACGGAATTTTATTAAAATTCTATGTGATATTGCAAAAGAGCATAATAGGTTAACAGCATAGGGCCCGGGCCTACATTGCATTGCCTCCATTCTTGTATATAATATATTTGTATTTTTTCTTGCAAATTGTATCTATTTTATCATCAAAAATCAATGTCAATTGTCAATCACAAATGGCTTTACCGTATTACTTTCTCTGCGTGCTTTTTAATTCCTGGAATACAAAGAAAACATGGTGCAATATGCTTACTCTTAAGTCAGTGGTTTGAGATACTTTTATACAAACGAAACATTTATCAACCTTATAACATGCGACATGCTACAATATCTGATATTGATAGTTTTAATTAAATCCCCTACCGACGGTATTATTTGTACAATTTAGTTTGCATGCTCACTAATCGTAATCGAGTAACCCACCGAAATATAAATTCTAGGCAGGACCCCATTCCACCTGTAGACAATTTTCACGAACAAGTTGAATTTGCTCGTAGTATTGTCAATCGTATTTAAAAATTACAGTTCACACCAATTATTTGTTATTCGGTTAATAATCAATTATGACGCAGTGCATAAAACGCTTCCAATTGAAACTACATACATACAACATACGGATGTTTATTATATAAAAACGCTAAATTTGTATTTTCACACGCTGTACCTTAATCCAGATTTTAAAAAAATAAAAATAAAAACACATACCTATACATATTTACTTTCACCATCATCTTTAAAAATCAAAATTACTCTTTTTTATAATTAGTCAAAGTTGTAATATAAGTAATTTTGTAGATCAGCCCTACCCTAACTGCAAACGGCAATAGTATAAAATTCAGGACCAGCTTTTGGGGTCATGTAAGAAACTCAAGTCTCTCAAGTGACAGATGATGCATAAGTATACCATGCCTTGAATCCAACCAAATAAATGCCTGGAATCGATTGCTGGAGCTGGATACTCTCATTATCTTTCATTTCTTTACAATGCCATCTGTGTCGTTCTGGAAAAAAAAAGATTTTAAACTTAATTTAAACTGTCTAATGCATAGGCTTAGGCACGGAAGGCAGGTTTTAGCACACCACAACTGGAGGTAATGGAGAGCAGCATTGCTAACATGTTTCGTGTACAATTTTTTGAACAGCGACATCGAATGGGATGCGAGCAAGTGTAAAAACCGGCATGTTGAAAGGGTTGGCTGAGTTGACGGCTTGCGCTTGTACACAGTTGAGATTGGTGAGTTGTCTGATATTTTGGAAAAGACATTTTTGCTGACTGCAACTGCAGAGGCAAGCTTGTTTTTGTGATTTGGAGCTAGATTTTCTTGTCACCTAATTCCTGGAATAGTAAGGTAAACTTAAATTAAATATAAAACCAGTGATTCGTAGAGATTTTTACTGCCAATGTATGTATGGAGTATTAAGGGAGTCTATTTTTCTTTATTTCAGTGTAAAATGAGGTTCTTACTGGTTTCGTCGATATTTTTGCTAATATCGGTATGGACGGTTAGCAGTGGAGTTGACAGTAAAGCTGGAACAACTGTTGTGGCCAGTTTGTGTCCGAATTGTATTAGCAGGATTAAAACTGTGATTGCTAAGGCATGGACGCTTTCTGACCCGCTGTCAACGAGCTACTCGGTTTTGACTTATAGTATTTTGAAGATAGAGGTTCCAAAGGCTCCGGTAAGTATTGATTTATTTATTCTCTATCTTGAATGGAAAAGTGGAAGCTTGATTAGATTTTTCATTAATTTTTGCAAAACAGGAAGTATGCAAGTACCTCCAAACGAGTTTGGATGGGCTGGATGGAACTAAGATGGAGCCGTTGTTTGTGATTAGTTCTGCAATTACACAAACTCCGGCGTGTAAAGCAGGAGCACTGAAGCCCGCTGTTAAAACAGGACTGGAAAAGATATTAAAGGAAGGTGGAAGCTCTCAAGACATTTTGTATGCTGTTGAGACTGCGAAAAGCTTGGGAGTCGCTGTTGATGGAGTCAAAATTGGAGAGTTGCTGAAAGCGTCTGTGAAGGCCGATGATGGAGCGCAATCAATTGGTTATGCTCTTTGGGCAACTGCCAGCACATTCAAGGCTGGACAGAAGATTCAAGAGATTTGGGACAGAATTGAAGATGTTATCGCTCAAGCTGATGAAGTTGACAAGCAGTACCTTCAGTTTGAAGGTGGTCTCTCGGTAACAGCCGCTGTCATCAATGGAATCTACCGTTTGGCTGAAGTTGCAAACAAGCCACTCCCTCTTACCAATGACCAGATTGTCAAGTTTGGAAATTACTTGGTGTCGAGGAAGACGGTGACCACACCCCGAGGATCTTGGCTCTTTGCATCATCTCTGGACGTATTGAGCAAAAGCAAGGTTTGTATTTAAATATCCAGTCTTAACATAATTTGTGTGCCACTTAAGGGTTAATAAATCTAATCGAATTTTTTTTTCAGCATGGAGTCCCAGTGTACATAGGATTGGTCGGTTCTAATGTATTGAGCGAGAACAACAAGGCTATCAGTGTGAAGGCCAACGATTTGATGGGACGTCAAGTTGATGTAACGGTCTTGATTGAGTCTATAACCGATAAAAATGGAAAGGCGGTCTCGGATATTCAGTTTCTTCAAGGAGTACAAAATCCAACAAACAAGTACGAGGAATCAGAATCTTTCCTATGCGTTGACACATACAATAATGTTTCGAAGCATTGATTTGAATTCGTTTTCTGTAGGCTATTGTGGACGTGGGACTTAAAATCCAAGCAGTTGCCCAAAGGCTTTTACAACATTGTCTTGAGCGCTAAGGCAAACAAGAACGATAGGAAGCTTATCATTTTGAAGAATAATGTCGAGGTGGCATACTGAATACTGATTTGATTTCAAGTACTTTTGAATTATTATTAACATTGCTGTAATAGAAATTTATTCATTTAATGTAGCTGAAAGTTATCGGAAAATTAGGAGCTGTTACAACCCGAGTTGGCGTAGCCGATTCAGATCAGCAATCAAAAACACAATGGAATGACTTGAACAAGGGACAGAAACTTTCTAAGCGCTTGGAGTTGGAACCTGCTCAGAAATTAGTTGTTAAAATCGGAGCTAGTGATACCCTGCATCAAGTGTTTGTTCTCTTCCGCAACAAGGAAACCAAGAAAGAAGTTGCATTGATTGCTCAGCCGGAAACTGAAGGAAAAACGGATTATAAACTGGAACTGGTATGTTTTCCTCTCTGTGCTGCATCCTGTTTAATAGATTCAATGATGTAAATCATTACTTTCGTTCTCCTGATATACTATTGATGAATGATAAAGTAACTGAGAAAGTTCTCGATCCATAATAGACCATGTTCCATGTCGCATTGTCACGTGATTGAAATAATTTAATTTATTTCTATAGGATTTGTCTTTGAACGCCAAGGACCTTGGGTATAAATCTGGGGTTTACGAGGTCATCGTCATCCTGGGCGACTTCCTGATTGAAGACTCCATTGAATGGAATCTTGGAGAAGTCAATTTGCAAGTTGCATCGGGAAAAACTAAATCTGTCAATCCCCTATACGCCATCACATACGGGAAACGGCCAGAGATCAAGGTTTGTAATAGTATGAGCTGAAGTGTTCAATATTTTCCCAATGATTCGTTAGTGAGAGGCACCAATCAATTGCCTTTTTTACTTCCATTACATTGGTAAATTATCACAAACTGTCCTATAGATCTCGTTTTGTAAAAACGGGCGCATGAGATAGTTTGATACAAAAGGCGTCCAAACGACTAATAATTTAGTTCTATAATCGATTCTTCCTTTTTGTCCTCCAGCACGAGTTCCGTAAACCGGAACCCAGACCTCCGCGTGTACTCTCAGATGCTTTCACGGTCTTAGCATTGGCTCCCCTTCTGATTCTCGTTGTTTTGGTAAATCATAAGTTACCTTCACATGCTACATTTTGTATCAATTAATGAACACATGGTTTATAATACTCCATTTGATGTGTTTGACAGTGGATTCGCATTGGAGCTAACATCAAGAATTTCCCTCTGTCATTAAGTGCTATAGGATTCCATTTGGGTTTAGCAGGTACGTTATTTGTAGCATAAAACTAATAATCATTTGTAACAGTTAAATGATGTATCGAACACTACTTTCGTTCTTCTTACTATTTATGATGATAGTTTTTGTTGCTGACAAAATATATCGATTTCTTCTGTAGTAGTTTCAAACCATAAAAACGTTAAATATTGATAATTCTTTACATTGCAGGCGTGTTTGGCGTATATGGAATATTTTGGGTGAGGCTCACCATGTTTGAAGCTTTAAAATGGATGTCTGTTCCGGGCTTAATAACGTTCATAACTGGTCATCGGATGCTGTCACAAATATCTCAGAAACGGAAAGCGTGAAAAGCTACATAGTCAATTGTTTAAGATCCCTTATTTAATGTTTTCGAAACTAAGTATTTTTTAAAAAATACTTAAATTCTGTTTATAAATATTTGATCCGAACTTTATTCCATGAACCGTTTACTTTCGTATTGATATCCATCGTACAAGGGAGTATGTTTCAGATATAGTTTAAATGGTACTTATTTAACTATGGAACTTTATATGTCTTTTGGCACGTGCATTTTAAAAATATTAGTTGCTGTGATTGAACGTATGTTAAAACGGTAGTGTGACTGTCATTATATTTATCCGTCATTTGCAACTGATTTTGTTAATTAGTTTGTACGCTTTTCTAAGTACATCACTCAACGGGACATTACAGAAATAAAAATTACCATAATTGTTCTCTGTGCGTCTGTAAGTGAAAGTTTTTCAAAACTTTTTAAACTACGTCCATAATGATGTGTTGGTAAAGAAAATAGTAGTCACAATGTTACTCGTATTTTGCCGTTTTCGAAGGTTGGCGTTGTCAAATGCTTGAAAGCATTGACTTATTTCCCTTGCGTTGAGAGATTGTCGTGAATACGATCGAAATGGCCCGAATTTTCTCTTCTTTACCGTGGCGTGCGTGCCTACTGATTTTTTTCACATTCTTTATTGTAGTTAGTTCGCATCAGGATGGAAACTCTCAGGGCCCGGAGTTTTTCGACAGCAGTGAGTTAGCCGTGTATCCGGTGAATGCCAAAATAACAAAATGGTTTCCCTTCCGGGCAGCCCTTGCATGCTTTGGAGTGTTCGTTGTGCCAGTTTTTGCTCTCATATTTTGGATACTAGCAGCTCCTATTATTTCAGTTTAGACCTGATATCATCAAAGGAATTACGATTTTCTGAGGCTGGATCTTGGAACAAGTTTTATCAATAGTGTGTAACATTATTTATTTTAGCTGAAATAAAGATTTTAAAGCAGTGAAAAGATTCTTCTTTATTTTGGTAACGGATGCACAAATTGGGGTAACTTGAAACAGATAACCTAACACTACCGTCCCCACCCCATCGGAGACTTCGGAGACTTGTATATAGTGGAATAGGTACAAATTAATTCACCTGTCTTCACCTAATCCAATTGAATTGCCTGAGTTATAATGCAACTAGAAACACGACCTAATCAAAATCCAATTCCATTCAACTCTCAAAGGTAGCCGACTTCAGAACTTCATTAGATGTCAACATAGCTCCAAAATCGCATGACTTTCAGCATTTGAAAACCGCACCTAACTGATACGTGCATTGCTAACAATTCATCTTGTTGACATCTTTATCATGACATAAGTTTCATTTCACCTGTAAATGTTACCAACCTCAAAGGTTCATCATCCAAAGCTTTGATGAATTTGGGTTTTCTTGCATTATCTTGTCTGCAACTGTTATAAATTAGGCCCAGCACATGTTATCATCCACTAGACGTTTTTCTGACTTCGTTAAGATATTAAAAAGATGTTCATATATCATATGAATAGTCAATTTGAGTACAAATGCTGCAATTTACTTTGCGGCACGTAGTCAACGAAATGCTTCGTTCATGAGCATAATGGGCTTCTTCGGTGAAAAGTGAAGTCACGGGGTGATTCGCAACATCGTCTTAGCAAGTACAGTTATGGTACATAGTGTGGTACTTGTGTAGCAGGATTTAAGGTGGACGCGTACCTGAAAATTTGCAAAAGCAATTTTTCATTACTTGCTACTGACAATGTAAGAAATCGTTTGGACTTAGCCTCTTATGTCCATGTCAAATGTCCAAATATGTACTAATGAAGACCGTATTCATCTTAGATGGTTTTCAGAGATTCATGATAGCTGAAAATGTTTTTTTAAATGTTGCCGTTCTCCCTAAAGCCATACCACGAATATTCTTGCTGTGTTTTATGCCTTTTTTATTTAACTGTTGAATTTCGAAGGAACATATCTTGGAAATTCTTCCTCAATCGTCTCTTAGATCGTTTGATAAAGGGCAAGTCGTAACACATTGACTTTTCCGTGCAAGAATTCTTTGCGAGTTCATTTTTCACAGCTCAAACCAAAGCGATAGGAGAATGTCACAAGCCAGGACCAGAATGACAACTACGATAAGCACATTTACAGAGTCAGCCAAGTCTGCAGTAAAAAGTGTGGATGCAGGCGTTTTGTGGTGAAAATATTTTGGAGTATGTGTATGCTAAAACACAATTCGTCACTTTGCAATCGAAAATAAATAGGATCGAGATTGTTATTAATGTTTTAGAGGTGTGTATGTTTTGGAACTGTTCATGCGCTCACTATAAACAGCGAATATTACCTTTCACCTATCTCATTGATATTCTATCCGGAATTCGGACCAATCTGCATTTCAGTTTATGTGCGTGTACTGAAGATACATTTTAAATATATTCGGGGGTATAGCAGTTATATCTTAAAACTTCCAATACGCGGCAAGAGTTTCATAAAACTGTGTTAAAATGGACTTTTACTTACTATGCTTAGGTATATGTATTAACATCCACAAATCCTGAAAAATCTATTGTTTACAGATTTTTAACATTTTGGCAAAAGCAGAAATAACCAAATTATACATAATTAAAATAAAACTACTCCGCAACCTAGACCGATGGTTATTGTGGAATTACTCGTCTCAAGACTTAGTATACTTTACGTAGCATCTGTCCCTTTCCTATTCCCTTTACTATCAACATGAATCATGAAAACACTAATAAAACGTTGCAACGCTAGAATTAAGCATTGCGAAAGGGCACCTGCACGTAACTGGCAAAAGCTATGCCATAATGTGCTTATCAAGTTTCAGCCTACAGAGGATATACGTAATATCAATATCCTTATGTTTGATCCTCTTTGGGACCCCAGGAGATGACTTGGGGACCTGTGCTCGTGGTATTTTTAATGCCTCATATACAGCTATTTGCCCACCAAAACTGAACCCCAGTACCCTTTGAAGAAATCGGGCACCCGCAGGAACCTATGAAGGCCTTATGAACACCCTTATGTTATAGGCTCAGGTTACAGGCGTTACACGGAGTCTCGGAACCACTAACAGGCGGCCAGGCAAAGAAACGGGGTACCGATCGACGATCATGAGGTACCAAATATAAAGCTATTGCTCCGCAATGCTTAATAATTGATTTGATACCAGAATGAACGCTCTTTGTGCTATAACCTTGAAACTTCTTGCAAAATTGGACAGTAAAGGGAGGGAACGGGAAAAGTACTTTAATTTTACTCCATTTTGCTCCATTTTCTTTGGTATAAGAAATCATAGCAGCTCATATTATGATGTTTATCATCGATTCCTATTAGCATAAAATGACCATTCAAATGATTTACATAGCATTCTATTCTAGATTTTTTCCTCCTCGAGGAGCAAACACGGTTAGAAAATTGGATCTCCGCAGCCTTTACGATCTGCCCTGATCATACACAAAGTTAAACTTCGTTGTTACTCGTAGCCACCTTATTCTATAAAATGAGTTATTGGTTTCCATCTGTTCAAGATTCAGTGGTGAAATACACCCCCTTATCATATAAATATTGGTACATACAAAAGAAGTTGCGTATTTTACGAAAGACACCACAAACCACCTTTTCCCCATTTGTACTCCATGAAAAGAATTAGATCGGTATCAGACCATAATTACAGCCATCCCAAAAACGGTTTTCATCTCGTTCTAGCTTTATTTTCGGGCATCTCGCACACGTTTTAGCTCAGCTAAAAACGATTCATTTCATTAAGTCGGATTCTAAACTATAAGACACAGATACGACATTGCTAAACTTTGTACAACTGATCATATCTTTTAAACGTTCTCCCATTCGGTACTTTAGCTAAGTCTGACCTCGCCAAGTTTGAGAAGAAAAACTTCTGCACAATTCTGTGCAAAACTGACCACCTTGAACAAGATTGCGAACAACCCAGGTACGTAACCGTGCACCGTACCTATAAACATGCCAATGTGTTTTATCCTTGGGTGCTCTCGGCAAACACAACTCAGCTCTGTGCATCTTGAAGAAACGCAAACGATTCATTCATCGTCTGACATTAATACAAATCAGCGGGACCGAAAATTTTTTGCACGGATCACGTCTGCCGGCTTACGCTTTATGCCTCCTTAAAAAGTTTGCCTCAAACAGAAAATCATCACACTTTTCTATTTTCATGCTTAATCTATTCTACATGACTGCAATCCTACATAGCAAACTTTCCCCTGTCAATTGTAGTATACATATCTCTGCGGGGAACATTATCCAGATATCATGACTTCCTCTACTTTCAAAATTTCGCAAAGACATGGGAAGGAGGATAAGTATGTGGTTTAGTTGTCAGAGAGCAAGCAAAATAGCTTTCCAGAAGCTCAATACTCACTGCCCATAGCAGAGTCAATAGCCGACAGGTTTGCTTTTACCCAAAGTTTCACCACGACTTACATGAATTTCATGCTCGCTGGAGAACAAAAGATTGAAAAACGTGGGATACGGCATACATTTTTCATGCTTACGTTCGTGATGTCAAAAGACGAAGAAAGGATTCTACGAAGTGATCTGGCTACCGGAGCAGCATTTCATCAATTTCACTTTTTCAATAGTACAATTATTGGCCGAACGAAGTTAGTCGATCAAAAGTTCTTATTGGCGTAGAAAGAAAATCTTCCTTTGCAAATTTTATAACTGCACCTACTACAATGAATGCAAAAGCTTCGCACAAAAAAGCCTATTACATAAGGTTTAAAAAAAATAAAAATAGGGCAAGTGGTTATCTCATTGCTCATTTTATTGCATGTGATGTGTCTTTTTATTACCGATTATTACACAACGGATTAGATTCAGGTAGAAAGAAGACCCTATAATCATCTCCATCATTTTTGATTACTAATAGGTTATGACTTGAATGAGTGACCACTTTTCAAGCTGTTCGGTAATGCATTCTTAAAACTAATAGCGGATTCTACGTGGCAGCATAATCTATACAAGACGTAAAATTTGTGACTTAGTAAACTGTACAAGTTTCTGTCTTTTAGCCAGCCCTTAGAAATAACCTTTTGTAGAGGAATTTTACGAATCGAGAATTCGTTTCAAGTCATTCAGGAAGCACAACCTTGTTACAACTTGTAGTAATTTTGTGATGTTTTATGAACGTAAGTCATTGAACACATAGGCCCGTAGTTTTTATGAAGCTAATTATTTAATGTAATTTATACAAACAGTTATAAAGCCTAAATGAGCAGCCCAACAATTCTCCGTAAGTCAAAGTAGACAAAGAATGATCGTGTTCGCACTCTTTTCGGTTCATTCGAACCAGACGACTGACTGAAACCCTGCCGGTGTCGATGGTTGAGTAGTTTTTAATCAAATCAATACAATTTACATGTGATGGGAAGGGAGTTCTCAGAAAGAATCCTTCAATAGAATATATTTGCCTGAGGATGGGATATTTCACTTGCTGCACTTACAAAGCTCAAAATTTATTCATTTTCTGTTTTACAATACAATTACCTTTGTACTGCTTAGGATAGCTGTCATTGTTTGTCTTTCAACGCAGTAGTCATAAAAAATTAAATCACGATTATTTTATCGATTTTTTTTGCAATTCGCAAAAAGTTCGCAAGCAAAATAATTTGTTAAGTTCATACCTTAGATAGATTTTGCATAATACAGTTTATGTTTAAAATTTATGATACAAGGTATTTCAGTGTAATCGTGAAAACACCCACAGAGGACTAGAAGTTTGAATCATTCCTTACATTTAATTAGTCGAGGCGCACACGATGCAACGCTCGTCGTGTCACCCTCCTGCTAGTTGGGGATTTTATGGGTGACAAAAGAAGAGCTACATGAAGATAACATTTGACATTCTTGGCTACAATTCTACCTTTCGCTGTAATGCTATTCTCTAATTTGGTTTTAATGAAGTCGTCATAAAGTTTTACTGTAAATTGTTAAACGCGTATACGCAAGGATACAAGGAAATGAGACCAGCGAACCAATGGTCATAGGTTATCACTTTATCATTGGTGTGCGTTTTATGTCTCCGTGAAAAGGGGAAAATGTAGTAATTTTATCCTCCTTTCTATTTCTGATCCCACTATTGTAGAAATACCCATCTGATGGGTGTGTTCAAGTAGGCAAACAAGTGGTCTACTCGGTATTTCTTTCGCTTATATAAAAGCGGTAAAGTTATCTGCATGTTTCAACCCGAATATCATAAAACATTTAGCTGACATGTCATCTTGATTTTCTACATGGCCAGTCATTTATATACCCAGCTTGGCAAGAGATTTTACGCAAAACCTCGCTCTTCAGTCATTCATTTCCTTGCCTAACATAAAATTTATTCTGGAAGTGCCTATCTTAGAATTTACTCAAGAAATAGTGCTATTTCTAGAGCTCCTTTTTTGGTTTACTTCTCACAGCCGGCGATCGTTACCCTCTTGATACAATTCAAAAAGTACTTGCCAAAATCCAAGTTTGCTGATTCTTTTTTTGTGTAACTCACCACAAAGACTTTGCAGTGGACACTTTTCATACGAACAAAAAATCCATGCACACTCGTGGCATGCAGAAAATAGAGGCTCGTTTGCTAAACTTAAAATTCCATAAATGTCTAAAAATTTCCATCGTTCACACTAACAGGGGGCGAATATCATACTACTTATCGTGACATGGGGAATTGCTTCGCATTAAACTGCAAGCTTTTTTTAAAAAATGTGTTCATAACTTTAAAAACTACTTAAAAGTAGTCCCAATTCCAAAAAAGGTTAAAAACATAAGCAAGTCGATTCTTGCCCTTGCTTCAGGGACAAAATTGTAGTAGCATCAGTAGTAGTAGTACTAAATTCGTCTGATAAACATTTCCCCTGAGCTTTCTGGTTTAATTTAATGTGAATTGCTCAATACTAGGATCTCTGGAGTCATTCGTACCCATGAATTTGCGTTTTTTCTTGTAAATGTATATTTTTCACGTTTTCTTGCAAAAAACATTCATCGGGAGAAAGTGTAGACCTCACATCAAGTATTATTCACCGGTTAGAACTCCATTTACGTTTCTATACGTTCTGGGAAAACTGATATGGAAAATCATGAAGCATCAGCATCCTTAACTAGTGTAGCACCGGCAAGTTTTGCACAACCTGTGTTTTACCATTGATGCAGTTCTCTGTGTAATCACAATGAAATGGGAAGACATTCATTGCAACTTTTTGCGAGTAGGATCGCATTTTACTGACAATGTTTTCTTATAGCATCATCATCGTCAAACGAATCTTTTTTCTCTCCTTTTCGGCCAAGAGTTTCGTTGTAGTAAGCAAGCATCCTGAAGTTGTTGCAGAAGCAGAATTGGGACTCGCGAATGCGTTGCAAGCAATTTTAACCAAGCGTGGGACAAAGTTTTTAGGAAAAGTGGTAGTTTTAGTAGTGGTTTGTGCCGCCAACAAAGAGCTCTTTACCGAAAGAAACTCACAACAGTCTTCTCATTTTTCCTGAGAAGCCTCAAAACGGCAGTTCAAGTGGTTAAGCTTGTTGGTGAGAGTGAGTGTCAGAGGAAATACACTTTTTTGCATGTGGGTTTGCAAAGAACGTGAAAGAGAAAGGAAATTGTTTCATAGTGTTAGTGTTGGAGACTAAGTGCATACAAAACAACCGCAAAACAGCTTACATCATTGAAAAAATGACAAAAAATCGCCTTGCGTATAAAATATTGTCAGGGATAGAGTTATAAGGTTATAGGCGGAATGGAAATTTTTCGAATAAACTGTTTTCGATGTGAAAAAACTGGCAATTGATAAAATCTCAAAATGTTAACTGATTTGGTAAATGGTGAAGTTAACTGTTCAATAATATAAGCGAGAGGATTTCAAAAATAACATGGATTGATAATGAAAGATTTAAAGCGTTTACATAGGTAAGATTTGCTATAGTTGGACAAATTATACAAATCAACAACAGCAAAGATTTTTCCTTCAGTCTATTTTTAACAATCACTTGGACTGATTTTTAGTTTGTGTTATTTAATGAACATTGTATGATAACTATGAAGAGTAACTGTATCGATGAAACGGCGCGTTTGTCAAGAATCCTGTAAATTCGTCGACAGTCAAACCTTGAGCCAAGTTATTGCAAAAGTACATAAAGTTATTAAAAAAGCGAAATGAAGCAATTCGACTCGTCACTTTACTAAAAGAATTTCTATTTTCGGGCTCCATCATTCTTAACCCGGATTGCATAAAAGTCGTATCAGTGAATAACATGAACCACATTAACTATTTAATGGCACACTATGAAATAACGTCTATTTGCCTTGCATATTAGATGAAGTTGCTCATCTGCAAAATAATAGTACTCATAGATAACTTCCACCTCATAAGTCTTTCACAATCCTTGGAAAAACATGGAAAAGGATGGTAGCAAAAAAAACTTGGACTGAGAGTTATTGGGGCAAATTTTAATGCACTTTAAAGAAACATAGTACTGTAGAAAAAAACCAATGGGGTAATGCAAATGGCATAAATTCTTGAGCAAAAATGTGATGAGTTATTTATTTCGCAGATTTTTTTAACGAAAACTTTAAGAAAACTTTAGTACCTAAGGAAGAAAGATTTTTGCAAGAACTTGTAATGGTATAATTCTATTCATTCGTCTTGATTTCCAGAAAAAGAACAGAAACCTTAAAATAATAAAAACACTCACGTATACCAACCATGAATGTGAAAAATTACCTTTTAAGACTCCACCAGCTAAGTCACATAACATTAGGTCAATATGACTTTAGCCTTTACTACGAAGTACAAGACAAACATCATTAAATCGTATCACGTTATTATGAAACCCACGACAAACACAGACCAGACGAAACCAACGAATCGGAAATAATGTTTCAACATATTTCTCAGTCTTCGTAGATGCTTCCTTTCCTTCTTGCCGTTTGCTTAATCTCATATTGAGGTAGACCCTGTGGGCCACCTTGTCTTTACCCATAAAGAAAAGTTTCCGTGCTTCCGGTTAGCATTTTCATTTCCATGCATATCACAAGCGCCTGCAAAAACAAGCAATAATCAGAATAAAACACTACGCTAAGCGTCAAGACCTGATACACTAAGTGTTGCGCGTAAACTTGTTCAAACGACAACAATATGCTCACAACCTTTTCCAACACTTGGCGTGACAGGCGTAAAGTTTATAGACGCTTGAATGTAAGATATGCAAAGAGATCCACTGCTTCCTTGTTTCCTTCTATCTCCAGCTATGTTCGCTTCGTAGAATCTTTTGGTAGGGTAAAAAAGTCTGTTAATGGTTTTTAGTGCAAGGATCCTTTACCTACACCAATGATCAGGCATATTAAAATCTATGTTGTGTGATATATGTCGGGGAAACTGAATAAAATATTTGCGTCACAAGAAATAAACAACTATGTAGAGTTGGGTGGTACTATATATGAAAAGAGGAACAGGAAATTGCAAATTCTGGCCTAGCACTACATAAAAGATATTGTGTGGAGTCGAGCAAGGAAAATAATAAGAAGAATGAAATTTGGAGTAGAAACACATTCGTACATTATACTTTGATATTTTTCAGCTATCTGGCTAAATCAGAAACGGAATAGCTGAAAATGATGGCTTTTGCATTTTGAGCTATAGTTTGTGAAAGCTTACTTGTATTGTGCTTAGTTTTTCCAGTGCTCAAGAAAATTGCAGAAAAATCTAAGTACAAGAAAAGGTCGACCGACAACTGTTGTTGAATCTTATGCATCATTGTCACCCAAGAATGGCGGAGAAGGGCCTGGTTTATAACTAGAAATAGAATACATAATATATAAGATTTTTTATTGCTTGAACAGTTGAACAAAGACTCGACTTTCGATTCTGGAATGCAAAAAGCCTTTTCTTGACAGAAAGTGTAGAAAAGGAATGATTATGACTGATAATACAATCGTGATCCTATGTACTTATTGCGCATTTTATGCATCGAATCGGCATTATTTATTGGGATTCTGTCTGAGCGAGTCTAATTTCTTCGTTGTTCCATTATATCCAGGCATCTCATCCAAAAAGTATGCATTACTACAGTTGTTGGTGAATGTGGAAGTTTCCGTTGATTTGAAAAGTTTTTAAAAACGTGTTTGGA